>CAJHQP010006696.1:0-36676 GCA_905132765.1 Moricandia arvensis | reverse complement strand
TCCTTGCCCTTTGTTTCCTCAGGTTCAAGCTGGTCTTCAGTTCCATCTTTCTCTTCTTTAAGCTTTGGTTCAAGCTGTTCCATCTTCTCAGTTCCTTTGCTGGTCAGGATCATATCAGAAGGGATAGGGAACCTTAGGCTGTTTGATAGGGAATCATCTGCCTTATATATGCCTCAGTTTACATCTAATTTGCTGTCAGTAAGGAAGGCTACAGTTGACTTGAGTTGTCAAGTTGTATTCAGACCAGATGAGGTTGAGTTTCAAGACTTAAAGACAGGGCAGCTGATAGGAAGAGGGCACAGCCAGGATGAACTCTATCATCTCCAAAAGACCAAACCTTCTATCTGCATGATCAGTACAGCTACTGGAGTTGATAACAACACATGGCATGCTAGATTCGGACATCCCCATGCTAGAGCTTTAAATCTGATGCTTCCTGGTGTGGTGTTTGAGAATGATGTGTGTGAAGCATGTATCTTGGGGAAGCATTGTAGGACAGTCTTTCCAAGGTCTAGCACCATCTATGAGAAATGCTTTGACCTTGTTCACTCTGATGTGTGGACTGCTCCTTGTCTCTCCAGAGAAAATCACAAATACTTTGTGACATTCATTTATGAGAAGTCTAAGTATACTTGGGTGACCCTGATTCAGTCTAAGGACAGAGTGCTTGAAGCTTTCAAGAATTTTCAGACCCATGTCTCCAACCATTTCAATGCTAAACTCAAGATTCTTAGGTCAGATAATGTTGGAGAATACACAAGTCAACCATTCAAGCAGTATCTAGCTCAACATGGGATCATACGTCAGACAAGCTGTCCTTATACTCCTCAACAAAATGGAGTAGCTGAGAGGAAGAATAGGCACCTGATGGAAGTAGCAAGGTCAATGATTTTTCACACTAATGTGCCAAAGAGATTTTGAAGTGATGCTGTCATGACTGCCTGTTATCTTATCAACAGGATTCCAACTAAGATACTCAATGACATGTCTCCATTTGAAGTACTAAACAGCAACAAGCCATCTTTGGATCATTTGCGAGTATTTGGCTGCCTCTGCTTTGTGTTGATACCAGGGGAACTGAGGAGCAAGTTAGATGCAAGAAGTTCCAAGGCAATGTTCATTGGCTACTCTCCAACACAAAAGGGTTATAAATGTTATGATCCAGTGACAAGAAAGGTTTCCATATCAAGAGATGTGAAGTTTGTGGAGACTAGGGGATACTATGAGGAAAAGAGTTGGGATGACTTGAAAGACCTCTCTCAAGCATCAGACAAAGCAGCCAATCTCAGAGTGATTTTGGAGAATCTTGACATCAGCATCACTCAGGCAAATCAGGAGACAAGGGCGTGTGCACCTGAAGTTACATCTAGTCAAGACACTGTGGTTGAGGAAGATGGGGCTAATGAAGCTGTAGAGGCCACTCATCCTGATCCTGAAGGGGGGAATCAACAAGAAACTCATGATCAGGATGAAAGGCAACAAGGACAATCAGAACCAGTAAATGATGAAGCAGAATCTGAGGAGGAAGGAGAGCCTGAAGCAGTCCAGACTCTTAGGAGAAGTACAAGGCTGAGAAAAGATCCTTCAAACTGGATCAACACGAGGGTCTACTTCAACTCACAGGCAGTGGCTCATCCTATACAGGCAGTGTGCTCATTGGCTCAGTATCCACAAGAGCACCAAGTCTTTATTGGACAACTGGATCAAGAGTACATTCCAAGGTCATATGGAGAGGCAATGGAGCTTGAAGAGTGGAGAGACTCTGTAGGGAATGAAACCAATGCTATGATAGTCAATGACACTTGGTATGAGGCTGAACTCCCAAAAGGCAAGAAGGCAGTGACAAGCAAGTGGGTTTTCACCATTAAGTACTTGGCAAATGGAAAGGTGGAGAGGCGCAAGACAAGGCTGGTTGCAAGAGGATTTACTCAGACATATGGAGAGGATTACATTGATACATTTGCACCAGTAGCAAAACTTCACACCATTAGGATCATTTTCTCAATTGCTACTAACTTGGAATGGGATTTGTGGCAAATGGATGTGAAGAATGCCTTTCTGCAAGTAGAATTAGAAGATGAAGTCTACATGCATCCTCCTCCAGGTATAGAGCACTTGGTCAAACAAGGGAATGTGTTGAGGCTGAAGAAAGCAATTTATGGCTTGAAGCAATCACCAAGGGCCTGGTATTACAAGCTAAGCACCACACTGAATGTAAGAGGATTTAGGAAGCCAGAAGCTGATCATACTCTCTTCACATTGTCTGGTCCACAAGGCATTGTGGTTATCCTGATATATGTAGATGATATTATTATCACAGGAAGCGACAAGGAAGGGATTCAGGCCACTAAAGCATTCCTGAAATCAGTGTTTGACATCAAGGATCTTGGAGAGCTGAAGTATTTCCTTGGAATTGAAGTGTGTAGATCCAAGGAAGGACTATTTCTGTCTCAAAGGAAGTATGCAATGGATCTGTTGAGAGAGGCAGGAGACCTTGGGGGAAGAGCAGAAAAGACTCCTCTTGAGGATGGCTACAAAGTGCTGCGAGAGGGGGAGTTTGAGAACATTCCATTTAAGGATGTCAAGAAGTATAGAAGAATGGTTGGGAAGCTCATTTATCTGACCATAACAAGACCTGACATTTGTTTTGCTGTGAACCAAGCCAGTCAGCACATGCAAGCTCCTAAATTTCATCACTGGAATATAGTAGAGAGGATCATGAGGTATCTAAGAGAAGCTCCTGGTCAAGGAATTTGGATGGGTTGCAATGGAAGCACTGAGGTTGTAGGATACTGTGATGCTGATTGGGCAGGAGATAGAGTTGATAGGAGATCAACCACTGGGTATTGTACATTCATTGGAGGCAACTTGGTAACATGGAAGAGTAAGAAGCAGAAGGTGGTGTCATGTTCTAGTGCTGAGGCAGAGTATAGAGCTATGAGGAAGCTCACTAGTGAACTCGTATGGATCAAGAACCTACTGAGGGATTTGGGAATTGAGACAACAACTCCAATCACCATGCACTGTGATAACCAGGCCGCCATACCCATAGCTTCAAACTCAGTGTTTCATGAGAGGACAAAGCATATCGAAGTAGACTGCCATAAAGTGTGACAAGCAGTGGAGCAACAAGTCATCCTACCTTGCTACACTAGAAGTGAAGACCAGCTAGCTGACATCTTCATAAAGGCAGCAAGCACAAAAGTCTGTGAGTTCATCCACTCTAAGTTGGGACTCATAGACCTCACATCTCATTGACTTTCCTATCATGAAGGCTTTTACTCTTTTTCCTTGGTGTGCTTTTTCCCACTGGGTTTTGCACATTAAGGTTTTAATGAGGGAAGTTCTTCATGGTTCCAAGCTTGACCAGTACCTAAGATCAAGCTTGAGGGGGAGTGTTGAGATGAAGAACAAATAAGATGGAGTCATGTGTTGACATGAAGCAATGAATGACAAAAAGATGAGAATATGGAAAGAGGAGCATCCGAGATAAAAAGAAATGTGGTATGTACAGTCTCTGACCTAACGTAGGGTGCAAGGCAAGAAATAGAGGGAACTTGACCAGAAACATATTCAAATAGTCTGGAGCACAACTTGCCTTGACCAGAAACAAAGAGAGACGTTGGGAGGAAGAAGTCACAGGTCTGATGAGGTCTGATGAGGCAGAGAATCAATTGGGGACCAGTTATGAGCAGTCACTTTCACTTCAGCTGCAAGAGCCCTTTGTCCTGTTCTCTCTCCTTTGTTTATTATATTTTCTTGTCAACTTGTATCTGAGTATCTGTCTATTTAAAGCATGTAACCAGGAACATTATTAAGTTAAGGAAATAGATTTCCTCTCTCTCTCTCTCTCTTATTCTGGGCGAAATCCCTCTCTCTCTCTCATGTTCTTGCTGTTCTTCACTTTCTCTACACAAACCAGACACTAAATCTTTCTATTTTCACAGTATTGACTAAAGAAGGGTTGGGCTAAACTCAACAAGAAATACTGACCTGTGTTCATGGAGGTTTAAGGAATCAGCCCGGATTCCTTAGCTGTAAGCAAATCCTTTATCCCTTAATAAGAGTTTATACTTTGGTGTGCTTGGAGTGTTGTTTGTCCCAGTGATGAGGACATTCAACCAGAGCTTGAACCAGACCTAACTGAACCTGATATCCAAGACATGATCAGAAAGATAACTAAGGCAGAGACGGTTCAAGAAGTGCCAGTACCAACCGTATACAAGGGAGCTATAACCAGACAAAGAGCTAAGATACTTCAACATAAGTATATCAGGCAGCTGCTGTGATCCTAAGTAGCTGCTGTGATAAGAGAAGAGAGTCAGCAGGTAACACGTTTTTTATCAGATCCATAATTGATCAGAACCAGCTTAGAAGAGCAAAACAGAAACTTGTTGTTGTTAAAGAAGAGAAACTGCTTGCTCTAAGTTCTGTTTGCAATGAGATACATCTAAGGCACGTGAAAGGATTGCAGCACTTTGTATTCAAACCAGGAGAAGAGGTTTGTGTGTGTAAAGACATGGACCAAAGCGTGATTGAAAGGGCAAGGAGTTTGGAGTTGATTGAGCAAGGTTCCAGGAGTATGCTGAGGAATGGAAGAGAACTGCAATGCTGGGTATTTGATCCACGAGATGATCATGGTTCTATCATCTTACAAGACTTGGATTTGAGGACAAATCCTTTTGAAGGGAGAGAGTATGGTGTGATCCTGAGCAGGCTCAAACTCAATTCATGGGATACAACGTATTGGCTAGCTAATCTGCTGATTAAAGCTTGGCTGAATGGGCAGTTTCATTGTCTCATTGGAATGGTTTATGAGGTATTAGACAGAGAGAAGGATAAGAGACTTGATGTGGCCTCTGGTAGTCATGGAATGCTCATGAATCAGTATGGACGTGGAGAACAAACTAAGCAGGAGATAAGCAAGGTGGATCACCTTCAACAATCAGATGGACGTGCTAGCTTGATGGAGAACGCATTAGCTTCTCAACTGGACCAGTCACAAGATCAATGGCCAAAGCTCAGAACCAACACCTTCTACACTTACTTTTGGCGTGGAAAGAGAAGAGGAGTTAACCAAGAAGGAAAGGGAACTAAACCATTGGTTTAATCTCTGATTGTTTAAGGGATTGTAATGTTTTAATTTTAACCAAAGGCAATTTCGTTTTGGGATTAACCAGGGTAAACCAAAACCAATTAGGATTAGGTTTTGTAAACCAATTTCAATTGGGTTTAGGGTTAGGGTTAGATAAAACCAAAACCAATTTGGTTTAGGATAGGGATTTCGTGTTTTCTTTTATATATTGTACGCAGTCAGCTGAATAATGAATCAATCAAGTTTTTTAGCAGAAACAAACGTTTTCTTCATCTCTTCTCTTGCTTTGGCGAGTTGAGACTTGCTGGTGAGTAACATCCAGCGTGGGTTCTCTGTTTTGGTGTGTCATATCCAGATCAGAAGCCTTGGAGTATCAGGAGACGTGCCAACTCTCTTGTGTCCCACATCGATCCACAAGCCTTGAAGCAGATTGAGTCCTTGATTCTCTGTTTGCAAGGATTATCAAAGGATTTACCCACCTACAAGAGATCCAGGGAGTTACAGCCATTCCAGGGCCGTACCAAAGTGCCAGTACCAACCGTATACAAGGGAGCTATAACCAGACAAAGAGCTAAGATACTTCAACATAAGTTTAATGAGAGCATGATACTTGCTTCTGATCTTGAACAGGTTAACACCACTAAAGAAGCTACTGATGATAGCACCAAGTTGGATGCCCTAAAGATGGGAGAGCCAAGCTTGAAGGGTGATGGACCGGATGTACATACCAAAGCATCAAGAGGAGATCCCTGGCCACTCATTCCGAACCATAGTCACAACAATCTGATGATCATTGCCATAGAAGACCAACTTGCCTAGCAAGACTCTTGGACTGATCAAGTAACTAGGCCAAGCTCCTTGTGTGTGCTCTTTTCCTTGCTCTTGGTTTTGTCCCAGTGGGTTTTACGGAGGAAGGTTTTTAACGAGGCCACAATCTGCTTCACATAATTCCTAGATGCTATTTCGGTCCAAGGTTATGACGAATTATGTAATTTTTTTATATTTCTTTTTTTTAAACTATAGTTTTTATTTCTTGACCTAAAGGAGCCTGTTCCTTTAGTCCTATTTATAGTTTTGCACGCCCCCTTTCTTTGGGCAGTCTTGAATAAACAGAAAACCTTTTCTTCGGAAACCCTAGAATTCTCTCTCTAGAATTCGCCTCCTTTCTCTCTGCCTTGTGAGACCAGTACCTCCACGGCCTAGAGAAACCTTGTGTTGTATCACGAGACCCTCCATTCCTCGTGTGGTGCACTTCAATCCATCAAGTTACTTCTGTCCAGATTCCTTTGGTTGATTAGATCAATCCAAACGAGTCACCCCTTGTGCAGATCGGCTCCCTCTCTTGTACTAAAGATCATACAGCCTTTGATAGCTTAGGCTTGTATCATTTCTGGTATCAGAGCTGAAGTTCCTTCAGCATCAGGTCGTTTCTATCCCTATCTTTTTATTTTGCAATCGTTTGTTGTTTCATTTCTGTTTTGCATTCAGAAATCAAAAAAATAATCTATAAAATCGTTTGTTCTTGTTTCATCTAGTTTCTGTCTTGCGTAATCTTAGAAAAAAGGCATAAGAGTTATTTGTTTCGTGCTGCATCTAGTTTAGATTCTCATAAAAACTATAAAACCCATAAAAAGAAATCGGTTTGTCATTTGTTGCATTTAGTTGTTTCTGTTCAAATCAAAAAAAAATATCATAAAAAGTGTGTTCATCCTGTTCTTCATGTTCCTGTCGAGTTTAGGTTGTCACTAGATCATTATTTTCGTTAAAAAAATCAGAAAAAGTGTTAGTATCAAGTGCATATCAGGTTTTCCTTTTTGGTTGATACTATTTTCCTTTTTGGTCGATACTATTTTCCTTTTTGGTCGATACTTTTTCCATTCTTGGTCGATACTGTCTCCTTTCCACTTATTTTGCTTGCAGACCACTCTTTTCTTTTTCTCTTCAGTTTTACGAATTTAAAAACTCAGAAAGACAAAAAAAGTAATTTAACTTATTTTAAATTATTGCTCTTCAAATTTTACAAAAAAAAAAAGAAAACATTCTTTATTTCTATTCTTGTCTTTCCTTTTTCTTTTAACTCAAGCAGAAACTTAGGTCTTCTTTGTTTCTTGTTAGGTTAATCGACAGCAGCCATGGGAGAAGCAACTGAGCAAGTCGTCCTCATGCAAATGTTTGCAGCCTTGAGAGAAGACATGATGGCAATTCGCCAAGACCTTGGAGACAGGCTAACTAGGGTCGAGCAAAGACCAACAATGCAAGCTGTCCAGAATGTTGATAGGTTCCTCAACCCGAACCAAAGCAACAACAGGAGAGACGGTGTGCGCATCAATGACAACCCGGAGACTAGTACACGGAACCAACAGGCTGATGAAGACACTAGCCAGCAACAAGTCCCTAATCCGAATCAAAGAGCAGGCCTTCAGCCAGATGACTATGGTGATGAGGAAGGAGAGGAGTTCATGCCCCCACCTAGAGTTCCACGCAGGCAAAACAGACCCCAAGGTTTTGAAGAAGAGGACTACTTACCCCCCTTTAGAGTCCCTCGCCAACAGAATCGCAACCAAGGAAGGGAACACATCAAGATGGAAGCCCCAACCTTTGCTGGAAAGGTTGATCCTGAAGCTTACCTTGACTGGGAGAAGAGGATGGATCATATCTTTAACTACTACAACCACCCTGGTCCCAAACGAGTTGCTCTAGCAGTAGCTCAACTCACGGACAATGCTCTTTCCTGGTGGGATAGATTGTGTTCAGATAAAAGGAGAAGTGATCTGAGACAATTAGACTCTTGGTTAGACATGAAGGACGCAATGAAGCAGAGATTTGTTCCACAACACTTTCACCGAGATCTACAGAGGAAGTTCAGATCACTTAAGCAGCTCAGCAAGTCAGTTGAAGAGTACTATGAGGAGTTTGAGAAGCTGAGAAATCGCCTGGACCTTAATGAGGATGAAGAGGCTACTATGGCTCAGTTTATTGATGGACTACAAGATAGGATAAGCTGCAAGGTTGAGAGGCAGATTTACACTGATATGAGGGATCTCTTTCACCTAGCTGTCCAAGCAGAGCAACACATCAAGAAGAAGAGCTCCAAAAGCAAGTCTCAATCCACCTGGAACTCAAGCAACAGCAACTACAACAAACCAGTGGACAAGGGAAAAGGAATTGAAGGGGATAACAGACCTCAGACTCGTCCCACTGAACCCAACAGAGACACCAGAGCAGAACCAGGGAAGAACACTAACCCCCAGTGTTCCAGAGACATTACCTGCTTCAAGTGTAGAGGCCGAGGACATATGGCAAGAGAATGCCCAAAAGAGAGAGTCATTGATGCGTCCCTAGGATGCTCTTTGGTTGATGGGAACGGATAGATCCTTGCAAGAACGAATCAGAGACTCAAGTTCTTCAAGGTTTGTGGATTGAATGGTGACACAAGAGGGATGGATGATCTCTTGATACTCCTAGATGAACAAATCGGATATGACACACCAATTTAGACACCCTTAGGTCTCTGGATATTACACACCAGAACTCGACACACTTTCTAGAGAGAGAGCCGTCAAAGTGAAAGATAACTTGTTGATTAAAAGATGGATGGCTTACAATAGGGTTTAGAGACTCTTTAAATAAAGAGAAACCGAGAACATGCTCTCTAGGGTTTCGGAAATAAGCAAAATGGAAACTATAGTTTAACTTTAACATAAGCTTAAAATAACATAAAAATGTAAACTTCTTTTAGACTTGGACCGAGATAGGGCCTAAGTGATGTGAAGACAAGTTGTGGCCTCGTTAAAAACCTTCCTCCGGAAAACCTCGTGGGACAAAACCCAAAGCAAGGAAAAGAGCACGCACCCCATGTCTTGCCTAGACACTAACTCAGCTTGATGTAGAGATGGCTTGAATTGTGATCAAGACATCTCGGATCAGACCTTGTCCAAGACTTTCTTGTTGTGGATGTGAAGTGAGTAATCCAACAACATTCTCTTTAAACTTCTTGACTCTGGAACGAGTCATGGGACCTTCAGGAATGGCTAGAGCATCATCACCAGGCTGCTGGTGCAATGTGGCTTCATGTGGCTCATCTAGACTCTCCTTGTTCTCCTTAGTGATCCGGTCCATGATCACATCATCCCCTCCCTCTTGAAAAGGATTTGTCCTCAAATCAGGTTCATCTACAGCAAAAGGAGCCAAGTCAGTGACATTGAAGCTATTTGATACATCATACTTACCTTGGAGATCAAGTTTGTAGGCATTGTCATTGATCTTGTGGATGATCTCAAAAGGTCCATCAACCCTTGGCATCAGCTTGGACTTCCTCTCGTTGGGGAACCTATCCTTCCTCAGGTGCAACCAAACTTGGTCACCAACTTCAAAGGTTCTCACACGTCTCCCCTTGTTGGCTTGCTTCTCATAAAGCTTGGTTTTCTGCTCAATGTTTTGTCTAGCCTTCTCATGGATCCGTTGGACCATCTCTGCTTTCTTCTTGCCATCTAGACTGATCCTTTCACACTCAGGTAAAGGCATTAGATCCAAAGGAGAGGTGGGATTGAACCCATAAACAATCTCAAAAGGTGAATACTTAGAAGCAGAATGCATAGCATGATTGTATGCAAATTCACAGTGTGGTAAGTATTCTTCCCATGTCCTTAAGTTCTTTTTAATGAATGCATGCAGGAGTGTTCCTAAGGTTCTATTAACTACTTCAGTTTGTCCATCAGTTTGTGGATGACATGTAGTAGAAAACAACAGTTTAGTGCCTAGCTTAGACCAAAGTGTCTTCCAGAAGTAACTAAGAAACTTAGTGTCCCTATCAGAAACTATGGTTCTAGGCATGCCATGCAAACGAACAACCTCTTTAAAGAACAAGTTAGCAACGTGCAATGCATCATCAGTTTTATGACATGCTATGAAATGTGCCATCTTAGAGAACCTATCAACAACCACAAAGATTGAATCCTTTCCTGTCCTAGTCCTAGGTAAACCGACAACAAAGTCCATGGAAATTTCATTCCAGGGATGGTGTGGAATGGGTAAAGGAGTATACAAACCCTGGGATTGGACTTGGGACTTGGCATGCCTTCAAGTAGCACACCTCCCACAGATTCTCTCCACATCTTTCTTCATATGCGGCCAATAGAAGTGATCCTGCAAAACTTTTAAGGTCTTGGCAATCCCAAAGTGTCCCATTAGACTGCCCCCATGGGATTCCCTGACAAAAAGATCTCTCAAAGAGCAGTTAGGCACACACAATCTATTATCATAAAACAAGTACCCTTCTAGCCTAAAGTAATGCCCTGCAGCAAACTTCTCACAAGAAGCATAGGCTTCCTTGAAATCATGGTCAGTAACATACATATCTTTTATCTGCTCAAAACCAAGTAACTTAGCATCTAGGGTGGTCAAGAGAACATACCTCTGAGGTAGTGCATCAGCAACTATGTTCTCCTTACCTTGTTTATACTTGATCATGTATGGGAAGGTCTCAATGAATTCAACCCACCTTGCGTGTCTCTTTCTAAGCTTACTCTGCCCCTTTAGATACTTTAGGGACTCATTATCAGTGTGTATGACAAACTCCTTGGGCCACAAGTAATGTTGCCACGTTTGTAATGCCCTCACCAAGGCATAGAGTTCTTTGTCATAGGTTGCATAGTTGAGGGTGGCTCCTCCAAGCTTCTCACTGAAGTAGGCTATAGGTTTCCTATCCTGCATCAATACAGCACCAATTCCAATTCCTGAGGCATCACATTCTATTTCAAACGTTTTAGTAAAGTCATGAAGCATAAGAAGAGGTGATTGAGTAAGCTTCTCTTTTAGGCTCTGGAAAGCCTTCTCTTGTGCTTCTCCCCACTTGAATCCGACATCCTTCTTTATCACTTCAGTCAAGGGAGCTGCAATGGTGCTAAAGTCTCTCACAAATCGCCTGTAGAACCCAGCAAGCCCATGGAAACTCCTCACTTCTCCTACTGTGGTGCGACTCGGCCAGTCTTTGATGGCTTTGATATTCTCCTCATCGACCTTAACTCCATCTGCACTTACAACAAAACCTAGGAAAACCAAGTTATCCGTGCAAAAGGTGCACTTCTTCAAGTTGGCATAAAGCTTTTCATTCCTTAAAACATTCAGGACAGCCCTAAGATGTTCTAGATGTTCTTCTAAGTTCTTGCTATATACTAAGATGTCATCAAAGTATACTACAACAGAAATGCCTATGAATGACCTAAGAACATGATTCATTAACCTCATGAATGTACTAGGTGCATTGGTTAATCCGAATGGCATAACTAACCATTCATATAATCCATGTTTAGTTTTGAATGCAGTTTTCCATTCATCTCCTTCTTTCATCCTAATCTGATGATAACCACTTTTTAAATCTATCTTAGAAAAGATGCAAGAACCATGCAATTCATCAAGCATATCATCAAGTCTAGGGATAGGATGGCGATACTTCACTGTGATGTTATTGATTGATCTACAATCAACACACATCCGCCATGTACCATCCTTCTTAGGCACTAGGAGCACTGGTACAGCACATGGGCTCAAACTCTCTCGGATATAGCCCTTCTCCATGAGTTCCTCTACTTGTCTTTGCAACTCCTTGGTCTCAACCGGGTTGGTTCTGTATGCTGGACGGTTTGGAAATGTAGATCCTGGAACAAAGTCTATCTGGTGCTCAATCCCTCTCAAAGTTGGTAAACCAATGGGATTGTCGTCTGGAAATACATCTTGAAACTCCTGCAAAAGAGAAACCATTTCACTCGGATACACCGGTGTAGAATCTGTTAGGTTCAAAAGAGTGTCTTTAAACACAAGTAAGATAGCAGATTGTTGAGAGTGGAGAGTTCTTTTGATATCACCCATGTTAGCATAGAAGTTAGGCTGCTTAGTTCCAGCCGGTTTTAGATCAATCTCCTTCTTCTTTTGGAGTTGAACCTGATCTTGTTGAACTTCATTAGGTGTCAAGGGAACCAGAGTGGTCTTGCGTCCCTTGAACTCAAAGGAGTGCTTGTTGGTGAAGCCATCATGGATAACTCGGCGATCAGATTGCCAAGGTCTTCCAAGAAGTATGTAACCAGCTTCCATGGGCAACACATCACACAAGACTTCATCTTCATATCTCCCAATGGCTAAGGGAATAAGGACTTGATTTGGGACCTTCATGGTGCCTTCTTCATTCAGCCATTGTAGCCGGTAAGGTTTGGGATGCTTCTGAACCTTCAATCCCAACTTCTTGACCAGGGTTTCACTCGCAGCATTCACACAACTACCTCCATCAACAATGAGGCTGCACACTTTTCCTTGGACCAAGCACCGGGTGTAGAAGAGGTTCTCACGCTGCTCCAGCTCCTCAGCCTTATTTTGCAAGCTTAGAAGCCGTCTTGCTACTAAGAGTTTCCCCTGGACTGGTCCTTCTTCATGTTCTTCTTCAGTGTCTTCTTGGTCAGACTCGGTGTTGTCATCTTCTGAGGCATACTCTCCATCTTCCAGAAAGATCATGACTCTCTTGTTGGTACATTCAGTGGCGTAATGACCTCTTCCTTGGCACTTGAAACACTTGACATCACGAGCTCTGGAACTAGAAGCTTCAACCTTGCCCTTGCCCTTGTCAAAAGCACTGCTTGGTTTGATCTCTTCTCTTGGATAGGACTTGTGATCCTTCTGGAACGGCTTAGACTCCTTAGGGTAAGGTGTCTTCTCTTCCTTGGTGTTGTGTAACCGGTTAGAGCCATAGTGGTTGCGTGAATGTCCCTTCCTCTTGAGCTGTTGCTCCACAAGAATAGCTTTGTGTAGCATCTCTTCAAGCTCCACATAATGTTGCATCTCAACATTGTCTTGTATCTCTCGGTTTAATCCACATAGGAACCTTGACATGGTTGCTTCTCTATCTTCTGATATGCTAGCTCTTAGCATGAGCAACTCCATCTCCTGGTAATACTCCTCCACTGATCTTGAACCTTGGGTAAGTTTCCTAAGCCGGTGATGCAAGTCTCTGTGGTAGTGACTTGGAACAAACCTCTTGCGCATGATGGACTTCATCTCTGTCCAAGTCTCAACTGGTTCCTCTCCATTCCTTCTACGAGTTGTGATGTACTGATCCCACCAACTTAGAGCATAGTCATAGAATTCAGTAGCAGCAATCTGAATCTTCTTGTGGTTTGTGTACTGGTTACACTGAAAGACTAGCTCAATCTTCTTCTCCCACTCAAGGTAGGCATCCGGATCAGCTTTGCCATGGAATGGGGGTATCTTTATCTTCAAACCGGCAAGCTCATCTCCCTGGTTCATCCTCCTTTCTTGGACACGCCTATGTCTTCTTTGGCTTTGTCTCGAGGATGAACTGAGGTGTTCATACTCATTGTCAGTCTCCTCATAACCAGCATGCTCTTGGCGAGTTGCATGAGGTCTCTCTTCTCTCCTAGTCTCTCGGTTTGGAAATTGACTAGTAGCTCTCCTGATGTCTTCTCTGAGCTCTCTCCGGATGTCATTGAGGTTGGTCCTCATCATCTCAGTCATGGTTGCTACCATGTTCTGATTGAGTTGAGCCGACATAGCCTCCATGAGAAGCTTGTTCTTCCTAACGAGTGCAGCTTCTTCTTCAGACTCGGATCCCATGCTTCCTGCGCAAAGGTAAACAAAAATAACCAGTAAAAGGTTTCTAGGTAGCAAGATAAGCAAAAAGGAAAAAAGGAGAACACGAAAGCAAGCTTGTTTTGCAAGACAAAAGCAAAAAGGAACAAATCGGCTAGGTAAAAAGGAAAAGGTTTCCGCCTACCAAGCTAAAAGGAAATTTCTCTAAACTTTGTCTAATCTTCTCTAAGGTTTTCTAGCACCCTAACAACCTTAACCTACTCGTGTTCAAGGTGATTAACAAGTTAAACAGATGAAACAAAGTGATATAAAAGGAAAAAGAAAACTTGTGCGGCTAGGGTTTCTCTCTCTCTAGGGTTTCTCGCAAGCAAAAAGGAAAAGTTTAAAAACTTGTCTAGTCTCTTATGAAACTCGAGCAGCCCTAAACAGATTAGATCTATTGCTTAATCAAGGTAATAGAGATGAAACACGGATGAAACAAAAAGAATAAGAGTGAAAACGAGTACTTCCCAACCAGAGTTGCTCTGATACCACTTGATGCGTCCCTAGGATGCTCTTTGGTTGATGGGAACGGATAGATCCTTGCAAGAACGAATCAGAGACTCAAGTTCTTCAAGGTTTGTGGATTGAATGGTGACACAAGAGGGATGGATGATCTCTTGATACTCCTAGATGAACAAATCGGATATGACACACCAATTCTAATGCAGTTGGTTTCATGGCCTAAATCGTTTTTGTTGATGAGATATGATCTTCTGACTGCTCCTATATCACAGCTGGCGACTAGACAGTTTTCAAGATTTGTTTGGTGCTTCTCCAACTTAGCCAAAGATTCATCATTGATTCTCTGATCTTGATATTCCCTATTTTCACCTGTACCTTTCTCAGCTTCTTTTGGACAAGTCAAGTGGGTTATCATGTCAAAGAAAGTATTGTAGACCAGTATGTTAACAAGGCGCAAAACAATACATCTAGAGCCATTTATCTCAAGTTTCAGAAGTGCAATGAGTTTATCAAAGAACGTGTTATATACTAAGATATCATCAACTAACAATCCCACACGTTTATAAACATTTTCAGCACACAAACAATCACTCTCAAGCTCGGAGATATTTGCAGATTTCAAAATTTCAAACCTAAAATCAGAATGATGCAATTTCGGTTCATGCAACTTCCTAGGTTCTTTCAAGACATATGTGGATGCAAAACAATCATCAGTGTTCAAATCATGCCTAGGAAAATTCACAACGAAACTCTTCTCTTCAGTTCTAGCAAATGAATCACAAGGTTGTCTAAAACAGAAATCAGTTTGTTTCAACCCAAGCTCTAAAACCTTTTCAAAGTGATCAAAGCTTTTGCTATATTTCAGAAACTGATCAAGACTCAAAACATGACCAGAAATGTTGTTTTTATTATTTTGAAAATGTTTTTGATCAAAGAGGTTTTCTGGTTCCAGTCCTTTAAAAGATCTAAGCAAGTTATCAAAAACAGAATTTGAAACACAAAAATCTTTTACTTTGTCAAGACCAAAACGTTTTATGTCTTTAGTACTCACTTTAACACACATTATAGGCACAGAACTAACCACTTTAGCTTCCTTACAGTGCTTTTACTGGTTATGAGACAAAGGTTTAGGAGTTGGGCTAGACTGCAAGCTGTGCTGATGTTCCAACTCTTCTCCTTGTGTTGATTGCTCTGGTTGTCTCTCTACTGATCCTTCTTTTGCAACCTGTGACACTGAAACAAGGCTACTCGGTTGCACCGGTTCAATAAAAGTTAGTTCATCACAAGAAGTACTGAAATTAAATTCAGGCTGAGGTAAGAAAAGAGAACACTCTTGTTCTGTCCCAAACTTTCTTTTTACTAAAGATGTTTCTGTTTGAGCTTCTTGAGTTGGTGCAGTTACATCTGATTGTGCGGCTGAGTCTGGTTCTGCATCATTGAGTTCTGAGACATCAGTGAATGGCGCTTGGTTCTGTACTTCTAAGGATGGACATATGGTCTTAGCCTGATTGAGTTGTTTCTCCACATCCCTAAACGCTTCTGAAACTGCCTTCCTTATGCTATCTTCAATGGAACACGTTGAGGTTTTGCTGGATGATCCAACTGGACTTGAGTTCTTGCTGTCTTGTTGTTTCTGAGCAGAGTTTGAAGAGCGTAGCTTGGTCTCTGGTTGCCTTTGAAGTACATCCTTGTGGTACTGTCTTGGAACATACTCTCTACGCATCAAAGTCCTCAGCTTATGCCAAGTTTCCACTGGTTCTCTTCCATCAAGTCTTCTGGACCTTATCAAGTGATTCCACCATCTCAAAGCATCACCACAAAACTCAGCAGTAGCCACTTGAACCTTATTTCTTCCAGCATAGCTTTGACAATTGAAAAACAACTCCATCTTCTCTTCCCACTCCACATATGCTGCCGGATCATCATCACCATAGAAAGGATGGATTCTTATCTTTTGGTCAGCAAACTTGTCTCTGCCTTCATGCCCACGTACCAGTATTCTCTCTTTGCTTCTAGACTCAAGACTATGACGAATATCTTGTTGGAGATCCTGTCTAAACTCCTTCCAAAGTTGATCAAGACTAGCTTTCATCTTCTGCTGTAGCTGAGCATTCACTGCCTTAAGTAACAGCCTTTCATCCTTAATGAGGACTCCTTTCTGATCTCCTGCCATGGTACCTGCGACAAGAGAAAGATTAAGCCAATAAGTAGTTCAAGGAGTACACGAGAAGTAAAAAGGAAAAAGATTAACACAAAAGGATAAGCTTGCACAGCAAGATAAGAGGAAAAAGGATAGCGGCTAGGTTTTTCCAATTCTAGGGCTTTCGCCTGCAAGCAAAAAGGAAATTCTTCTAAACCTTGTCTAAAACTTCTCTAAGATTTTGAGCAGCCTAACAACTTAGATCTACTCGTGTTCAAGGTGATTAACAAGATTTGCAGAAGAAACAAAGTGATCTAGGGAGACAAGAACTTATGCGGCTAGGGTTTATCAACTAGGGTTTCTGCAAGCAAAAAGGAAAAACTTGAAACCTTGTCTAATCTCTATGAATTTCGAGCAGCCCTAAACAGATTATATCTACTGCTTATTCAAGATGATAGAGATGAAAAACCGATGAAACAAAAAGAACAAGAGAGAAAACGAGACTTCCCAAACCAAAGTTGCTCTGATACCACTTGATGCGCCCCTAGGATGCTCTTTGGTTGATAGGGATGGATAGATCCTTGCAAGAACGAATCAGAGACTCAAGTTCTTCAAGGTTTGTGGATTGAATGGTGACACAAGAGGGATGGATGATCTCTTGATACTCCTAGGCGACTGATCTGGATCTGACACACCAAATAAGACACCCTTAGATCTCTGGATATTACACACCAGAACTCGACACACTTTCTAGAGAGAGAGCCGTCAAGAGAGAAAGGAAACTCGTGGTTTATTGATTGCTTGAGTACAATAGGGTTTAGGGAACCCTTTAAATAAAAAGAAACCAGAGAACAGGCTCTCTAGGGTTTCGAAAATAGTAAAAAGGAAAACTATGGTTTAAAAATAACATAAGCTTTAAAATGAAATAAAATGTAAACTTCTGCTAGACTTGGGCCGAGATAGAGCCTAAGTGATGTGTAAGACAAGTTGTGACCTCGTTAAAAACCTTCCTCCGGAAAACCTCGTGGGACAAAGCCAAAAGCAAGGAAAAGAGCACGCACCAAATGTCTTGCCTAGACACTAACTCAGCTTGATGTAGAGATGGCTTCAATGGTGATCAAGACATCTCGGATCAAACCTTATCCAAGACTTTCTTCTTGTTGTGGATGTGAAGTGAGTAATCCAACAACATTCTCCTTAAGTTTCTTGACTCTGGAACGAGTCATGGGACCTTCTGGAATGGCTAGAGCATCATCACCAGGCTGCTGGTGCATTGTGGCTTCATGTGGCTCATCTAGACTCTCCTTGTTCTTCTTAGTGATCCGGTCCATGATCACATCATCTAAGCTCCCTTTGTCCTCTTTAGTAAGCTGGTCCATGATCACATCAGGATGTGAAGTGAGTAATCCAACAACATTCTCTTTAAACTTCTTGACTCTGGAACGAGTCATGGGACCTTCAGGAATGGCTAGAGCATCATCACCAGGCTGCTGGTGCAATGTGGCTTCATGTGGCTCATCTAGACTCTCCTTGTTCTCCTTAGTGATCCGGTCAATGATTACATCAGTCATGATGCTCACTGAAGATGGTGGATGTGAGTCTCATGATGAAGATGATCCGTTGGTTCAAGAAGAACTTGGAGAGATTGAATATCCAGACGTGGGAGAGAGCTTGATGATCAGGCGTGTGCTTAATGTCTGTTAGAATAATGAAAGAAAGAGAAGAAGAGAAGCAATCTGGATTAAGGTTCAAACCAGGACAGCAAAGTAAGGAGATTTGAAGCTCCCTACAGTTCATCAAAAACCTAACCATACTTGACTTGCAAGGCAAGGAATGAGTAGGGAAGACCTTGTGGACGTGGTTGAAGTTCCAGAAGTCAAGGAAATTCAGTTTGAATGCAATTGGATCAATCTGGTTTGAATTAAGCAAGAAGTCACATGGGGAGCATAAGAAGTTGTGTAGACATGTCACTATCACCAAGGAAGGCTGTGCCTCTCCTCCTATCCCTTTCTCCCCCTCTGGACATGCCAGTATGTTCACAACAGCCTGCTCTACACCAGTCTGTCCAGCCAGTTCTGAATCATATTTCCATACAATATTATTAGTTTACTTTCCTGGTTATATTGTTAGTTTAATGTCTTGTAATGTCTTTTACGTTGGCTATAAAGCCACACCACATGTACTCACGAAATTTTAAGGAGAGTTGAGCCTCCTCCTTCAATTATTCTCTGGTTCACAATCTCTCATAAACTCTCATATTCTCTCTAAGTCTCATACACTCTCTCATACTCAGAAACTCTCTTAAACTCTCCATAATCTCTCATACTCTCTGGAGTGAGAGTTAAGTCTCTCCTTCACTTAATCTCCTATTCTATAGTTCCTATACTCTCTCAAGTCTCTTACTCTCTGGTCACACGACCTCACACTCACAAACACTCTAAATCTCACTAAAATCTCTCATTCTCTCATTCAAGGGAATTCTGCCTCATAGTCTTGTCTCTCATCCATTATCTTGTTTTCTCTCAACCAGACTCTCACATATTTTCATTCTCACCATATTCTCACAATGTCCAGATGCAACCAGCTGAAACCATCCAAAGAGAAAACATATTCCACAGCCGATGTACCATCAGAGGCAAGGTATGTAATCTCATCATAGATGGTGGGTCTTGCACCAATGCTGCTAGTGCTTATATGGTAGATAAACTTGAATTAGAAAAGACTAAGCATCCGCATCCATATAGACTAATATGGCTAGATGATAAGGTTGAGCTACAAGTTAAAGAACAAGTCAACATTCCATTTAGGATTGGTAAGTATCAAGATGCAGTAACATGTGATGTAGTACCTATGCAAGCAGGGCATGTACTGTTAGGTAGGCCATGGCAGTGGCATAGAGAAACTAAACATGATGGTAGGTCTAACATGTACACTTTCATGCATGATAAGCACAAGGTTAGCTTAGCACCTCTCACACCAGCACAAGTTCATGAATTGCATTTACAAATGGCTAAAGAGAAAGAGAAATCTGTTAAGTCTAATTTTCTTATTAGGCCTAGTTATGTCAGGAAGGCTGCTGCTACTAAACACACAATGCTACTAATGATCTTTAAGGAGCTTTTGAGTGCAGGTTCTGATGAGGTTACACTTCATCCAGAGATTACTAGACTTCTTGACAGGTTCAAAGATGTGTTTCCAGAGGAGATTCCAGCCGGTTTACCACCACTTAGAGGCATAGAACACCAAATAGATTTCATACCCGGAGCCCCTTTACCAAACAAACCAGCCTATAGGGTAAACCCTGAGGAAACCAAAGAGTTAGAGAGACAAGTTCAGGACCTATTAGACAAAGGATATGTTAGGGAAAGCCTTAGTCCTTGTGCTGTACATGTCCTATTAGTACCAAAGAAGGATGGAACCTGGAGGATGTGTGTAGACTGCCGTGCCATAAACAACATCACCATTAAGTATAGGCACCCCATACCTCGCCTAGATGACATGCTAGATGAGCTAAGTGGAGCCACAATCTTCTCCAAAATAGACCTTAAGAGTGGGTACCATCAGGTGAGACTGAAAGAAGGTGATGAGTGGAAGACTGCTTTCAAGACAAAGCAAGGGTTATATGAATGGTTAGTGATGCCATTTGTGTTGAGATGAAGCAAGAATAAATAGGGAAAAGGCAGAAGTTCAAGTTAGCTTGGGAGGCAAGTCTGTCCGTACAGCTTGACCTAAGAGTGGCTTGGAAGGCAAGTTAGGGTTGAGGACGAATTTAAATAACTTCTTCTGGTCTCCTTAGGCTCTGAATAAATTAAATAAGGGGAAACAAGTGGCTGGAGCCGTTGGAGTGTGGTGACAAACCAAAGTCACACGTGCCCTGACCCATACCAGAGACCATCCAGAGTTAATTTGTTTATTCATTTCTTATTGTCTTCTCTTGTGTCTATTTATGTAACTCTTGGACCAACTAAATGAGCAAGGAAATCAGTTCCTCTTTATTCTGGTCCTCTCTCTCTATTCTCTCACGAAATATCTCTCTCTCTCATGTTCTTGCTGTGTTCTTCATTAAACTCACATAAACTCTCTATAATTCTCTCATTCTTACATGGTATCAGAGCACTTATGCTCTTGAGACCTATTCTTCTTCATTCTTTTACCTAACTTCCGCAAATCTCTGAGTTTTCTTTTCTATTTTTGGCAAAGTTCATCTTGTTCTTCAGCTGTTCTTCATTTCCAGCTCCAGAAATTGCCAAAAATGGAAAATACCAAAGTAAACATTCCAGTTACTCTCAAGGGAGCTAACTATCTTTTATGGTCAAGGCTTCTCAAGACAGCCTTGGGAGGACGAGGTCTCTGGTCCTATGTGACAGAAGACAAACCATCAAAGAAGACCATCCTAGGAGAGGATGGCACTGAAGTGGTGCTGGCTGGCGAGGACAAATGGGGTCAGGAGGACCTCATGGTGTTGTCTATCATACAAAACAGCCTTGAGACATCAATCTTGGAAGCTTACTCCTACTGTGAAACTTCCAAAGAGTTGTGGAACACTCTCCAGAAGGTGTATGGCAACATATCAAACTTGAGCAGAGTATTTGAAGTCAAGAGGACTATTAACTCGCTCCATCAAGAAGACATGGATTTTAATCAGCATTTTGGCAAGTTTAGAGCCTTATGGGCTGAGTTAGAGATGCTGAGGCCATGTACCGTGGATCCTAATGTCTTGAATGACCGGCGTGAACAAGACAAGGTGTTTGCTTTACTTCTCACCTTGAACCCCGGCTACAATGACCTAATTAAGCATTTGCTTAGAGCTGAGAAGCTCCCAACCTTGGAAGAGGTGTGCTCTCAAATCCAAAAGGAGCAAGGTTCAGTTGGCCTCTTTGGAGGAAAAGGAGAGCTTGTGTTAGTGAATCAAGCTGATGGTACTGCAAACAAGAGCCACTACAAGCCTGAGGACAAAAAGGTTTGGGTTTGTGGTCATTGCAAGAAGAAGGGACATGGCAAGGACAGATGCTGGATTCTTCACCCACATCTTAAGCCACAAAAGTTCAGGACTCCTTACCATGATGCAAGAGCCAACTTCTCTGGTGAAATGGGCGAATCAGCTACCTCAAACTCCATGAACTCAACCACTAACCTTAATCCGGCTAGTGAAGGGAAAACTCTGGCTTCCAGTAGCTCCTCTTCCTTGGGAACCACTCAGGATGAAGCCATCAAGCGATATGACATTGAGGCTCTCATCAAGATACTCAAGGACAACTCTGGTAACATCCTTGGTACCTCTTTACATGCTACTAATACTGGTTACTCCTTGAATGCTTCAACAAACTCCAAAATGACAAAACCCTTAGTTATTGATTCAGGAGCTAGCCATCATATGATTAGTGATCTAGGGTTGATTAAAAATATTGTTCCTGCCCTAGGGAATGTTCTTGTAGCTAATGGAGAAATGGTACCAATTAAAGGAGTAGGTGATCTTAGGTTGTTTGATAAAGAATCTAAGGCCTTTTACATGCCAAATTTTACATCCAACTTGTTATCTGTTAAAAGGGTTGCTACTGATTTAAATTGCAAGGTTACCACTCCTAATGATGTCTCCTTTCAGGATATTGAATCTAGTAGGTTACTTGGCAAAGGTGTGACCAAGGGAGACTTGTACTTGCTGGAAGACACTAAGCTTGCATCCGATTTATCCCATGCTTTAAGTTCCTGTTTTAATTTCCCTAAAGATGTTATGTGGCATGCTAGATTAGGACATCCTCACTCTCGTGCTTTGAACATCATGTTGCCTAGTATTTCATTTCAAAAAGATTGTGAAGCTTGCATCTTAGGAAAACATTGTAGAACTGTCTTTCCTAAATCTAGTACAATCTATGAAAATGTCTTTGATTTAATTCACTCTGATGTGTGGACTGCCCCTTGTGCATCTAGAGAGCATCATAAGTATTTTGTGACATTTATAGATGAAAAATCTAAGTACACATGGATCACATTGCTTCAATCAAAGGATAGGGTGTTAGATGCATTCATAAATTTTCAAACTTATGTATCTAACCATTACAATGTCAAGATAAAAATTTTGAGATCAGATAATGGAGGAGAATACACCAGCAATGCATTCAAACAACACCTAGCCAAACATGGAGTGATCCATCAAACAAGCTGTCCATATACTCCACAACAAAATGGTGTGGCTGAGAGAAAGAATAGACATCTTATGGAAGTGGCCAGAAGCATGATGTTCCACATGAATGTACCAAAGAGGTTTTGGGGAGATGCAGTGATGACAGCCTGCTATTTAATCAACAAAATTCCCACCAGAGTCCTACAAGATCAGTCGCCACATGAGGTACTAAACAAACATCGACCATCTATAGATCACCTTCGGGTATTTGGGTGCTTGTGTTTTGTTTTAATTCCAGGAGAGCAAAGGAACAAGTTAGAACCAAAAAGCACCAGAGCCATGTTTATTGGCTATTCTCCTCACCAAAAGGGATACAAGTGTTATTCTCCAGAAACCAAGAGGGTTCTAATCTCCAGAGATGTGAGGTTTGTTGAGTCTAAAGGCTACTATGATGAGAAGAGTTGGGAAGAAGTAAGAGACTTATCTCAATCAACCTCAGTTAGAGCTGAGAACTTGAGAAGGGTAATGGAAAGTATTGGCATCAGTATACCAAGAAGGAGTGTTGAGACTGAGCCAACACAAGATCAGCCTAGTTCATCACAAGAGGAATCTGAACATGGAAATGCTGAGGTTCCTCCTCTTGATCATGAAGGGGGGAATCAAACTGAACCACAACAAGAAAGTTCAGTCTCTCATGACCAAGAAGAGCAACAAGAAGAGGAAGTGGTGAGTGGAGATCAATCTGCGGATGATGAGACTACACCAACTGAAGAAAATGTCCAGCCATTGAGAAGAAGCACCAGGGTTAGACACCCTCCATCAAATTGGGTCAATACCAGAGTCTACTTCAACTCACAAGCAGTAGCTCATCCCACCAGAGGTGTGTGTTCTCTAGCTCAATATCCACAAGAACATGTTGTGTTTATTGGCACACTGGACCAGGGATACATACCTAAAACTTATGAAGAAGCTATGGAGCATAAGGTGTGGAGAGACTCAGTGGGAAATGAAACCAATGCCATGATCACCAATGACACTTGGTATGAAGCTGAACTTCCAAAATGGAAGAAGGCAGTGACCAGCATGTGGATTTTCACCATCAAATACAATGCAGATGGTACTGTGGAGAGGTGCAAAACTAGATTGGTTGTAAGAGGATTTACCCAAACCTATGGAGAAGATTACCTTGACACCTTTGCACCAGTGGCAAAACTTCATACCATACGGATCATCTTATCTTTGGCAGTAAACTTGGAATGGGATCTATTGCAAATGGATGTGAAGAATGCTTTCTTGCAAGGAGAACTTGAGGATGAAGTCTACATGAAGCCACCTCCAGGCCTAGAACACCTAGTCAAACCAGGAAATGTCCTTAGACTCAAGAAGGCTATCTATGGGTTGAAGCAATCACCAAGGGCTTGGTACCACAAGCTCAGTACCACACTCAATGGAAGAGGGTTTGTGAAATCAGAAGCTGACCATACTCTCTTCACTCTCACCAGCTCACAAGGCATTGTGGTAATCCTTATATATGTGGATGATATCATCATCACTGGAAGTGATAAAGAAGGTATTCTCTCAACTAAAGTCTTTCTTAAATCATCATTTGATATCAAAGACTTGGGTGAGTTAAAGTACTTCCTTGGGATTGAGATATGCCGATCTAAAGAGGGGCTGTTTCTGTCTCAAAGGAAGTACACACTTGATTTGTTGGGTGAGGCAGGTGACTTAGGTGGAAGAGCAGCCAAGACTCCACTAGAAGATGGGTACAAAGTCTTACGTGAGGAGGAGATAGAGAACAAGCCATATGAAGATGTCAAGAGATATAGGAGGATGGTTGGAAAGCTCATCTATCTTACCATCACAAGGCCAGACGTGTGTTTTGCAGTGAATCAAGTCAGCCAACATATGCAAGCACCAAAGATACACCATTGGAACATGGTGGAGAGGATCTTGAGATACCTAAGAGAGGCACCAGGACAAGGAGTTTGGTTAGGCTGCAACCAGAGTACTGAGATTGTTGGATATTGTGATGCAGATTGGGCTGGAGATAGAGTGGACAGGAAGTCCACAACCGGCTATTGCACTTTCATTGGTGGCAACTTAGTAACTTGGAAAAGCAAGAAGCAGAAGATTGTGTCATGTTCAAGTGCAGAAGCTGAATATAGGGCTATGAGGAAGCTTACAAGTGAGCTCATTTGGATCCGGAATCTACTTAGAGACTTGGGAATTGAGACCACAACTCCAATCACCATGCACTGTGATAATCAAGCCGCAATTCACATAGCATCCAACAATGTGTTTCATGAGAGGACCAAACACATTGAAGTGGATTGTCACAAGGTTAGACAAGCTGTGGAGCAGAAGATTATATTGCCTTGCTACACTAGAAGTGAAGATCAACTAGCTGACATCTTCACCAAGGCAGCAAGCACAAAGGTCTGTGAGTTCATCCATTCAAAACTTGGACTCATGGATCTCTCATCTCACTGATCTCTCCTCTATGAAGTATTCTACTCTTTTTCCTTGACTTGGGTTTTCTCCCATTGGGTTTTACCTAGTTAAGGTTTTAATGAGGGAATGCTTCATAGCTTCCAAGCTTGACTTGTTCCACATGGTAAAGCTTGAGGGGGAGTGTTGAGATGAAGCAAGAAAAAATAGGGAAAAGGCAGAAGTTCAAGTTAGCTTGGGAGGCAAGTCTGTCCGTACAGCTTGACCTAAGAGTGGCTTGGAAGGCAAGTTAGGGTTGAGGACGAATTTAAATAACTTCTTCTGGTCTCCTTAGGCTCTGAATAAATTAAATAAGGGGAAACAAGTGGCTGGAGCCGTTGGAGTGTGGTGACAAACCAAAGTCACATGTTTGGCCAAGGAAGAGAGAGAGAAGGGAGCTGTCCCTTTCTGTCCAAGCTGAACGTGCCCTGACCCATACCAGAGACCATCCAGAGTTAATTTGTTTATTCATTTCTTATTGTCTTCTCTTGTGTCTATTTATGTAACTCTTGGACCAACTAAATGAGCAAGGAAATCAGTTCCTCTTTATTCTGGTCCTCTCTCTCTATTCTCTCACGAAATATCTCTCTCTCTCTCATGTTCTTGCTGTGTTCTTCATTAAACTCACATAAACTCTCTATAATTCTCTCATTCTTACAAGAGGACCTGCATGTGGTGTTGTCTATCATCCAGAACAGCCCTTGAGCTTCAATCCTGAAGACTTACTCTGACTGTGAGACCTCCAAGATGTTGTGGGATACACTTAGGAAGTGTATCGGAACATGTCTATGCTGAGCAGAGGTGTTGAAATCAAGAAAGAGGTCAACAACCTGAACAAGATGAGATGAGAGTTCAACCAGCATATCTTGGCAAAATTTAGAGCTTATGCGTCAGAGCATAACATGCTAAGACACCAATTACTACGTGATCCTGAAGTCTGAAAGAGAAAGGCAAGAACAGGTATGGTCTTTTAGTTTGCTACTCACTCTAAATCATCATACAGTCAGCTGATCAAGCATGTTCTAGTAGAGAAGGACAAGCTCCCAAGTGTAGAAGGATGTCGTGTGCGCTGTATCCAGCAAGAACAAGCTACTCACCACACTCTTGAGAAGAAATGAAGTCAGGTCATCCTACAAACAACAGGATGGGAAAGAATGGGAGTACTGTTGTGTTGATTTCATGAGTACAAGAGGACTAAGAAACAACACAGAAAGGAAATATTGAAACAAAGGAAGATGAGATATTAGGATGGGTACCAGAAATTGCTACAAGAGATTTGACCCTCAGAACATGACAGGAAAGACTATGTATTCTGCCTCAGTAGTGATTCAAATGAAGAAGGAGCGTGGAGAAGAGAAATGCCAGCTGGTGCTACCAGAACTGATAGACTCAGCTGAGCAGGATGAAAGTTATCAGAGTTCAGGCCAGTGGGTGTGTGTAGTGAGAAGCTTCAACCTCAACAGTTCGGACTGATCTTGTAATAACAAGGAGAAATTGAGAAGACTGATGACGAGAATAAGGATTGTGAAGAGACCAGAGAATAATGAGACTAAAGAGAGATTCGTAGAGACTTGATAGAACAGAGACTAAGAGAGTGAGAACAGAGATTAGAACCCAGAAAAGAATAGGAAGGAGGAGGGGAAACCCCACACTCTCACTTAAAATCGTTGTAACAATTTAGATAATGAGGCCTTAATAGGCAATACAAGAAGCAAACATTAACCTATATCTAAGGGCTGATAAAGCCTGAGAGAATGGACGGTTAGATGAAAGTCAGGGGATGTTCTCATACAGGCTGGAGACAGCCTGGGCGAGCGCACAGGAAGCTGGCCAGCAGAAGGAATAGGCCAGCAATGCACATGAACTGGTCCAATGATCAGTCCAAGTTCATATCCTTCTTGTTGGATAAGCATCTTGAGAGCATATTCTCTTATCCATCTCGTCCAAATGATCCCTTGCCTTCCTTAGCTTCAATCAGTCACAAGGATTCGCAAATTGCGTTGGTTCTAAAGTGATCAAACCAAAGGAACAAACCCAAAACTGCTTTATCTTCTCGACCGTCACGACTGTGTATGGACCCACCCGTCCATACATCCCTGACCCGGATCTTCACATTGCCCAACAACTTCACCGCAAGTCGAACCAGGAAGTGTTTTCGGGTAGACCATATCCGTAAGTCCGTACAAGGCCGCTGACAGGCCGTACAACGGCCGTACATGTACAGGCTGCTACGACTGTTCTGATACAGTCGACCCTATTTTTGCACTTTCGCCCAATGGCTCCCAAATCTCCCAAACACTCCTTCGTTGATACATAAGCCTTCTTGAACCTTGTTCTGCTCAGCATAAGCTATTTCTCGCCCTCTTTAGTCCTTGATCAGACTTCTAATGTGGTTTTGGCCCTACTTTGCACATGGCCTTTAAGTGGTCATTTCTCACTATCAGTTTACACAGGAGTGATCTGAATGACTTTATTAGAGCTGCCAAGGCCATCATCTCAGCTAAGACAGGCAGGTACAGACTCTAAACTGATCATTATAGATTCAGGAGCTAGTCACCATATGATTAGTGATTAGGATTTGATTAGTGATGTAAAGCCAGCCTCGAGGGAGCTAATGATAGCCAATGGAGATAAGGCTTAAGATAGAAGGATAGGGAACCGTAGGTTGTTCGATAGAGAATCATCTTCCTTATATATGCCTCAGTTACTTTCATAAAGCTTGCTATCAGTAAGGAAGGCTACAGGTGATTTGAGCTTGTCAAGTGCTATTTAGACCTGATGATGTTGAGTTTCAAGGACCTAAAGACAGGGCAGCATGTGATTGGAGAGGACACAGTCATGATGAACTCTATCATCTCAAAAGAACAGAACCATCTTCTTCTATCTGCATAATCAGTACTTCTCTGGGAGTTGATGGCACTACATGGCATGCCAGGTTGGGACTCCTCACGCTAGAGCTCTAAGCCTAATGCTTCCTGGTGTGGTGTTTGAAAATGATGGATGTGAAGCATGTATCTTGGGGAAGCATTGTAGGACAGTCTTTCCAAGGTCAAGTACAATCTATGATAAGTGCTTTGAACCTGTTCATTCTGATGTCTGGACTGCTCCTTGTCTGTCTAGGGAGAATCACAAGTACTTTGTGACTTTTATTGATGAGAAGTCTAGTACACTTGGTGACACTGATCCAGTCTAAAGACAGAGTGCTTGAAGCTTTCAAGAATTTCCAGACCCATGTCCTCACCAATTTCCAGTGCCATCAAGATTCTTAGGTCAGATAATGGTGGAGAGTATACAAGTCAAGCCTTCAAGCAGTGTCTAGCTCAGCATGGGATCATACATCAGACAAAGCTGTCCTTATACTCACAACAAAATGGAGTAGCTGAGAGGAAGAATAGGCATTTGATGGAAGTGGCAAGGTCAATGATGTTCCAATAATGTTCCAAAGAGGTTTTGGAGTGATGCTGTGATGGCTGCTTGTTATCTGATCAACAGGATTCCCACTAAGATTCTTAATGATTTGTCTCATTTGAGGTACTAAACAACAACAAGCCCTCTTTGGATCATCTGCGTGTATTTGGATGCCTCTGCTTTGTGTGATACCAGGGGAACAGAGGAGCAAGTTAGATGCAAAAGCTCAAAAGCTATGTTCATTGGATACTCTCCCACACAAAAGGGTTATAAGTGTTATGATCCAGTGGCAAGAAGGGTTCTTAATATCAAGAGATGTGAAGTTTGGGAGACTAAGGGTTATTATGATGAGAAAGAGTTGGGATGAGGTGAAGAATCTATCTCAATCAGCCCTAGATAAAGCAATCATTTGAGAAGGGTAATGGAAAGCCTTGGCATCAGTATACCAGAAGAGAGGGTTGTACTTGTTCATGAGACAAGACAAGGTCCTCAACACCCACAAGTGAAGAGATGAATGAGGAGCCTGAAGATGAAGCTGTTGAGGTTACTCACCTTGATCCTGAAGGGGGGAACCAAACTGAACAACAACATGTACCACAAGGAAGTTCAGTTTCTCATGATCAAGATGAGCAAGAAGAAGGTTAGTGGTGAAATGATGATCAGTCTAGGGATGATGAGGAAGCACCAGCTGTGGATGGAAATGTTCAGATACAACCATTGAGAAGGAGTACCAAAATCCGAAATCCTCCTTCCAATTGATCAACACACGAGTTTACTTCAACTCACAAGCAGTAGCTCATCCTATAAGCAATGTGTTCTTTTGGCTCAGTATCCACAAGAACTGTAGTGTTCATTGGTGAATTGGATCAGGAGTACATTCCAAGGACATATGAAGAAGCTATGGAGCACAAGGAATGGAGGGATTCAGTTGGGAAATGAAACCAATGCAATGACAGTAAATGATACTTGGTATGAAGCTGAGCTTCCTAAAGGCAAGAAAGCAGTGACAAGCCGTTGGATCTTCACCATCAAGTACAATGCTGATGGAACAGTAGAGAGGCGCAAGACAAGGCTAGTAGCAAGGGTTTACTCAGACATATGGGGAAGACTACCTTGATACTTTGCACCTGTGGCCAACTACACACCATAAGGATCATTCTTCTTTAGCAGTCAACTTGGAGTGGATCTTGGCAGATGGATGTAAAGAAATGCCTTCCTACAAAGAGAGCTGGAAGATGAAGTCTACATGAGACCACCTCCTGGCCTAGAAACACCTGTCAAACCTGGAAATGTTCTTAGACTGAAGAAAGCTATCTATGGGTTGAAACAATCACCAAGGGTTTGGTATCACAAGCTCAGCACCACTCTTAATGGAAGAGGTTTTGTGAAGTCTGAAGCTGATCACACTCTCTTCAGTCTCACCAGTCAAAGAGGATTGTGGTGATCCTAGTGTATGTGGATGATATCATCATCACAGGGAGTGACAAGGAAGGTTCCTCTTAACTAAAGCTTTCTTAAAACCTCATTTGATATCAAAGACTTGGGTGAGTTAAAGTACTTCTTAAGGATTGAGACATGCCCGTCTAAAAGAGGGACTGTTCTTATCCCAAAAAGGAAGTACACACTTGATTTGTTGAATGAGGCAGGTGATCTAGGAAGAAGAGCAAGCCAAAACTCCACTAGAAGATGGCTATAAGGTGTTGCGTGAGGGGGGGTTTGAGGACAAACCTTATGAAAGATGTCAAGCACTATAGGAGAATGGTTGGAAAGCTCATCTACCTTACCATCACTAGACCAGACGTTTGTTTTGTAGTCAATCAAGTCAGTCAGCATATGCAAACACCCAAGATACATCACTGAAACATGGTGGAGAGGATCTTGAGATATCTAAGAGAAGACCAGTGAGATTTTGAGAGAATGAGAGTAGAGTACCGAGAGTAACCGAGAAAGGAAAAAAGAAAAGAGTGAAAGATTGAGAGATTAGAAGAGAGTTTACTCGATGTTCATGATGAACTCGAGAGAGAGTAGAGAGAACCAAGAAGAAAAGAAATGATTTGCTTGATTGATTATTCTGAGAGAGATACAAAATATATAGAGAGGGATTTAGGTTTACAACGGATACCAAAAGCAAAGGCTATGAAAGGGGAGACGTGGCCGGTCAAGGGGAGAGGAGGCGCTGATTCAAACTTGTGGCTGTGGGTGCGAGATCCTTTTGGCATCTTGACCAGATGCCTTCTTCTTTCCAGCAACAGACAGGCTGTCTCGGTCAAGATAAACCCTTATCCGCGAGCCATCTTCTTACTGAGTAAACCCCAATGGTTAACTTCCTTCTTTTACCCACACCATTTAACCTTGCCTTCTTCCTGCCTTGTAACCAAGTATCCCACCATTGTTGTACGGACCTTAGGTTGTACGGACCAGGCTCATCCGTACAACTTGACCCGGAATTTGCACAAACCCAAATGGTTTTTGTCGAGAATAAAGTGTTTTTAGTCGAGTGGTCCGTACGGTCGGCCGTACAATCCGTACAGTCCGTACCGTCCGTACACTCGCCCTAATTTTGCACAAACCTTCCTTTGATCCAAACATCATTATCTGAACCTCTAGACCTCCTCTACTTTATTAACTCAGACAATCAACACTCAGCGCTACAAGTCCTGACCATGTGGTAAAACAAGTCAAGCTTTGGAAGCCTATGAGATCCCCGCTCATTAAAAACCTCACCAAAGAGAAGACACCCTTGTGGCAGAAAAAACCCTTTGATCGAGCGGGAAAAAGCAGTGGAGACCCTCATAGCGCAGGGATTAGTTGCTCTGGATGCAATGTGTCAATGAGTCTCTAATCTGTATATTGAACTAGACCCTCAATGAATCCTTTTGTCTTGCTGCGCTTAGTGCAGACATCCGCCAACTGATCGTGCACTCCTTGTATAACACCCGGTAAGATCTCTCCAAGAGCCATCATCTGTCTCACTCTTGTGACAGTCTACTTCAATGCTGCTTGGTCCTCTCAGTGAATAACCTGAGTTCTGTTGGCAATGATGGATAGCCGCCTAGACTGTCACAATTAGCATAGTCAGTGGTGTGGCTTGCTCAACTCCTAGGATGCTTGCTGAATATCCTTTTTGATCCACTACCAATTCATTTCGTCAGCGTTTCAACATGGCTCTATACTCAGCTTCAGCACTGCAACACGAGACGCACTTTCTGCTTACTTGCTCTTGCAAGTAACACAGGTTCCCTCCAATGAAGGTGCAATAGCCGCTGTAGTGGCACTTTCTGTCAGCTCTCGGTCTTCTGAGCCCAAGTCTGCATCAGCAGCTACTACCCTACTTCAGTGCTCTCATTGCATCCCATCCATATTCCTTGGCCAGAAGATCCATTTAGGTAACTGAGGATCCGGTCCACCATCCTCCGTGAATGTTCCCTTGGTTCTTGCATGTGTTGGCTCACCTGGTTCACAGCAAACAGATATCAGGATGACGTAATAGTTAAGTAGATTAGCTTACCAACCATCCTCCTATAGAGTTTAGGATCTCAAGGTATTGGCTGTTCTCAATCTCCCCTCACGTGGAACTTTATATCCATTCCTTTAGGTTTCGAGAATCATAATGAAATAAAAACATAGTCTAACTTAAACTAAGATAGAAATGTGGTCGGTCCTAATATGCATACATATCATGCATATCCTAAGATACATTCAACTAGGTGATTTGTGAAGCAAACTAAAGGCCTCGTTAAAAACCTAACTTTAGAAAACCCATTGGGACAAAAACCAAAAGGTAGGGAAAAAGAGCACACTTAGGTGCTTGCCTAGTCGATGATCAGCTTGATAAAGGGGTAGCTTGAATGGTGGTGAGGGTGTCTTGGTTGATTAAAGCTTCGGCCAAGACAATCTTCTTGTATGAGTGACATCTTAGTAATCCTCCAATAGCTTCCTTGAGCTTCTTTGATCTGGAACGAGTCATAGGCCTTCTGGAATAGACAATGCATCTTCATCAAATTGGTTTGTCCATCAGTTCACCATCTCCATTAGTTGGCTGGTCCATGATCACATCACCTCATCTTAGTCTCTGGTTCATTAAGTCTCACGAATTTTAGTCTCTTTATTCTCTTAGTCTCTTACACAATCTTATTCTCTCTCAAGTCTTCTCTTCTCCTTGTTATTACAAGATCAGTCCGAACTGTTGAGGTTGAAGCTTCTCACACAACCCACGGCCGAACTCTGATAAACTTTCATGGTATCAGAGCCTGGTTAATCAGAACCTGGTTCATTAGCATCCACAAGCTCAAGCTCTCTCTCTCTCTCATGCCATTTCTAAACCATTGAAGAAGCTTCTGTGCATCCAGTCGTTTAAACCCTCAAGATCGAAACTTTATCATTCATGGCGTGCCCAGAAGCTATTCTCAGTTCATCTCCTCTCTCCATGTTCGTTCTGGGGAAAGAAGGCGAGTGGAAGCTTGTCCAAGCCGCTCTTCCTCACTGCCAAGGAGAAACCTTTTAAGGAAGGAGACTTTAAACTTGGATCTTGGTGTGGGCGACTCCAAACATGGAGAAAGCTGGTGTCTTGGCATGATAGGGGTCAAGGGGGAAGGTCACAAAGAAGGAGGTGTTGGTTCCCAAACCAGCAACCCAAATCTGTCTAGTCATGACTCCGGTTAACCTGGAGGTTCAAGGACCAGCACAGGTTCCTTGACTATCATGCATTGTCATTTAGGAAGTTCATTGCTGTTGACATTGGAGTCAACTTGATGATTAGTCAAGTTTTGATAATGCTTGTGGCCTAATCTATTCTGGAGTTTGAGTTGCTGTACAGGAACATAAGAAGTGGTTCAGTGTCTAACTGATACAAGCCTAAGCTATCAAAGCTGTATGACTCTTAGTACAAGAGAGGAGCCGATCTGCACAAGGGGTGACTCGTCTGGATTGATCTAAATCAAACCAAAGGAATCTGGACAGAAGTAACTTGATGGATTGAAGTGCACCACACGAGGAATGGAGGGACTCGTGATACAGCACAAGCTTCTTCTCTAGGCGTGGAGGTACTGGTCTCTCACAAGGCAGAGAGATAGGAGGCGAATTCTAGAGAGGAATTCTAGGGTTTCCGAAGAAAAGCTTTTCTGTTTATTCAAGACTGCCCAAAAAGTGGGCTTGCGAACATATATATAGGACTTAAAGGAACAGGCTCCTTTAGGTCAAGGAAATAATAAATGCATAAAAACTATAGTCTAAAATGAAAAGCATAAGGTACTGATATGTCTTGGACCAAGATAAGCACCTAGGAGATGTGTAAAAGCAGGTTGTGGCCTGTTAAAAACTTCCTCCGTAAAACCCATTGGGACAAACCGAGAGAAAGGAAAAGAGCACACCAAAAAGCTTGTATCTTGACAACTTTGGAAAGATTCTAGGAGCCTTGGGGAGCTTCTGTTTGAATGAACAAAACGCCAAAATGCTGGCAATCATGGAGAGAAAGAGCCATTGGGATTTATTGTAAATCTGCTCCAAAAAATGCCAAGTTGAGATGGTGAAGAATCTGGCTGATCCAGTGAGGCTTAGTGCATGGTAAGACTCTCCAAGTGGTCTTAGATGTAAGTAATGATCTCCTGGTTCCATACGTGAGTTTGAGTTGCACACTCCTTAAGCAAAGAATTGCTTTCCTTAAATAGAACAGCCCAGATGCAGTGTAGATAGTCTGACTTGTAAATGACATATCTCCTAAAACCATTAGTCCTTTTGGTATGAAACCAATTAGCCGAGTGCTCTGGTTGAGTTGAGAATCTATAGCAAGTGGTTTCACGGTCAACTCTTCATGGTTGCAAAGATATCCTTCTTTGAATGCACCTATGTCGCTGCTGCTCCAATGTTGCATGTATGGTTGATCTCATCAGTTGGTGGTACAGCTACTGACTTGAGGTCCTCATCAGAACCAAGGAGATCATTACTTACATCTAATACCACTTGGAGAGTTTCTTACCATGCACTAAGCCTCACTGGATCAGCCAGATCTCACCATCCTCAACTTGCATTTTTTTGGACAGATTTACAATAAATCCCAATGGCTCTTTCTCTCCATTGATTGCCAGCATTTTGGCGTTTTGTTCCATCAAACAGAGCTCCCCAAGGCTCCTAGAATCTTCCAAAGTTGTCAAGATCAAAGCTCTTTGTGTGTGCTCTTTCCTTTCTCTCGTTTTGTCCCAATGGGTTTTTACGGAGGAAGGTTTTTAACGAGGCCACAACCTGCTTTACACATCTCCTAGGTGCTATCTTGGTCCAAGACATATCAGTACCTTATGCTTTCATTTTAGAATATAGTTTTATGCATTTATATTTTCCTTGACCTAAGGAGCCTGTTCCTTAAGTCCTATATATATGTTTCGGCAAGCCCCACTTTTTGGGCAGTCTTGAAAAACAGAAAAGCCTTTTCTTCGGAAACCCTAGATTCTCTCTCTAGAATTCGCCTCCTTTCTCTCTGCCTTGTGAGACCAGTACCTCACGGCCTAGAGAAGCTTTGTGCTGTATCACGAGTCCCTCCATTCCTCGTGTGGTGCACTTCAATCCATCAAGTTACTTCTGTCCAGATTCCTTTGGTTGATTAGATCAATCCAGACGAGTCACCCTTGTGCAGATCGGCTCCTTCTCTTGTACTAAGAGTCATACAGACTTGATAGCTTAGGCTTGTATCAGTTTCCATACGTGAGTTTGAGTTGCAACTCCTTAAGCAAAGAATGCTTCCTTAAATAGAACCAGCCCAGATGCAGTGTAGTAGTCTGAATGTAAATGACATATCTCTAAACCATTAGTCCTTTTGGTATGAAACAATTAGCCGAGTGCTCTGGTTGAGTTGAGAATCTATAGTGGTACGGCCTTGGATAGGCTGTCTCTCCCTGGATCACTTGAAGGGGGCATGGGTGTATGATAGATGATGAAGATGGTCTTTTCCTTAGAACTATGAGATGCTCTAAAGATGTTTAGCTACTCCTGAGACACAAGGGGCGTCCTGCTTGATGTCTAGGATGGATCACAGAAGGTTTAACTCTTCTTTAGTGTGATATAAAACTGCTCACCAACGTGAACAAGATAGAGAAGTCTCCAAAGAGACGATTTGTTTGAGCCAAAGCTTAAGTTTAATTGAATAATGGTTGATTGTTTACATGGAGGCTCGTGGCTACATAAATAAGAAAGAAGAAAACGAAATCCTAAGCTAAAAAAAAAACCTAAACCTAAACCAAGTTGGTTAAGCCTAAACCCATTCCTAATTGGTTTACTAACCCTAAACCCAATTGAAATTGGTTTACACTTATAAAAATCATAAATAACTTAAAATAACCCAATATTAGACGTGCTTAATCTTCTGGCGCCAATCATAATCCAAGCTGGCTTGTCTTTTCCACTTTTTGGGCCGATAAAGGCCTTTTTCGAACAACTCTTGCTTGGGCTCAATCCATCTTGTTTCTGCTACGACCAAGTACCTCCCTTAAGCTAATTTTGATGATGAAAATACTCCTGATATCCATTTCAGCTCTGGTTCTTCATCTCTTCCATTTCCAACTCCTTTCTCGGCCATGTCGGTTTGACCGGTCCATTTCTCCGATCATGCCAAAGCAATCCATTTCATTTCCTGTCCAAAACAGCTTCCTTCCACAATTCCTTGGTCAATCAGGTTGAATACTAGACGTAATGTTGGGTCCATAGTCATTCCTATATTTATAAAAGGCCTCATCAAGGCCCATAACTTTATGTCGGTCCAATACCTCATGAATAAGGCCAATAAGCTCTCCAATAAGCCCATTAAGCTGTGCTATGGCCCATATTCTTTCTGAGACGTGTATTGACTTCCAGAGCATAGATTTGAAGCTGATCCAGGTCGCAACCATTCCCTCCTCCTTTAAAAGAATTTGTCCTCATCAACTCTCAAGGATGTAGTTAAAGCTCTTGTGCACGTTTATCTCCCCTCCCAGGCTCAAACACAAAGCTTTGTAAATTCCTTCACACGTCCTAGAAGCGTCACTGGACTCTGCTCCATTACAAGTAACACTTAGAGCAAGCAATTTCTGCTCTTGTTTAGTTCAGATCTCATTGCCTTCTGATTGAGCTTCTCTCACACTGATACCAAACAAAAAGCCTTGATCTTAGACTTCTGGAAACGTGAATATTCAGGCTTGGATAAAACCAGAAACGAGCATTGGTTCTCTCTGTTCATGCAATAACCCTTTCAAGTAAGCCTTCAATGCTGCTGCTATTTGGATCAGAATTGATGTTGATGCTTTATGCAAACACAAGCTTCCTCCTGGTTCAAAAACAAGGTGTTTGCAGCCCCTTAACA
>CAJHQP010006695.1:0-36686 GCA_905132765.1 Moricandia arvensis | reverse complement strand
GATCAATCTGAATTCATACAAGAAAACAAGTCTTTACGGTTTTTATCGTAAAGTTCCAACGGTAACTCCAATCGAGACGAAACAAGAAACGTTTCGATCGAGATTCAAAGGAGAACACAAAATGGAGGTAAGGGCGAGTAGGATGCCCAAGAGGGCGAGTAGGATTCCCAAGAGGGCGAGTAGGATGCCTAAAAGTGCGAGTAGGACGCCCAAGAGGTTGAGTAGGAGCAAGCCAAGGAGTTCAGGCGAGTCTTACTTGTTTTTGTCGTAAAATCTCAATGGAAACTCAGATTGAGATGAAAAGAAAAGCGTTTTGATCAAGATTCAAAAGAGAACACAATGGAAAATCTCATCAGGGTTTGCCCAACTTTTCATGAGGCGAGTTGGGGGAAGAAATCCAACTCGCCATCGGGGCGAGTTGACGGTGTGCGGCCAACTTGTTTTAATTGTAAAATCTCAACAGAAACTCTGATTGATACAAAACAAAAAGCGTTTCGATCGGGATTCAAAGGAGAACGTAAAGTTGATCCAAAGGACTTCTCGTTTGGTCCAACTCGCCGAATGGACGAGCTGGTCGACTTGGTTGGTCCAACTTGCCCATTCAACTCGCCGAACGGGTGAGTTGGACAGATTGTTTGGCCCAACTCGCCAAACGGGCGAGTTGGACGGCTCGTTCGGTCCAACTCGCTGAATTGGCGAGTTGGTTGGCTCGTTCGGTCCAACTCGCCTGTTCGGCAAGTTGGACGGGCGAGTTAGACTGGTCCGACTCGAGTTTTATGGTATGCTGGTGCGGTCGTTTTGTAAATGTTTTCAAATATTTTCTACGAAATTTGTATCATAAAATGCTAACTCGTTTCACTTTGCGAACGATGTTCCATAAATTATTGTCAAGTTTTATTATACGAAAGCTGTTTCGGAAAATGTTATTGAGCTTTAATTTCATGAAAGTTATTCTGCGAAATGTCATGAGTTTAGTGTTTACAAAAGCTGTTTTGTAAAATGTTGTTGAGTTTATTTTACGAAAGTATGTAAGCGTGTTTTCGTGTTTGGCTGTACGAGAGCCTTTTTTGGAAAGCTCACGTTTTGGCCTCTGAGATTTTTTCGTTTCCGCAGGATTGATTCGAGGGGATTATGAGTAGTTTTTTTCGAAGTAAGTTTAAGTGACAATCATCAATAATTCACTGAATATATCGCGTAGAATCGAAGCTTGACTTTTTACGAAAAATCTTAGGTTTCAGAAAACGTTTTAGCAGTGAGGGATATGATCTCTCGTTTTGCTTAGTTTAGTTTTCGTCAGCCGTTTTAGGTGTCGAGTGATTCAATAAAGATCAACTTCGTTTCTTCGAAAATGTTCGGAAAAAGTACAACAGTGGGGGTTGTGCGCCCGATTTGTTGTCTTCCTTTCTCTGTGAGTAATCTAAGGTATCTCCGTAATTTCTGGGAGAGCAAGTTTTATTTTTCCAATTTTTTTTTTTGAAAAAGGTCTTTTGGTCGAACCCTTATGCACTGAGATTTATCCAACTCGGTAATCAGATGAAATTTATGGGGTTTGATAGATTTTATCGTTGACCTTTCTGTTTAGTGAGAGAAATCGCGAGTTTGTTTTGGTATTCCGCCTGTGGCGAAAAGTCGCGACTAGGTTTTCGATTTTCTCAAGCACTGCGGTGTTTGCATAAGTGTTGGCGATGGGAGCAGTCACTGCTGGATTTGTTTTACCAGTGTTGTTGCGAGCGGCGGTATTTTCTTTCGTATTTCCAGACATTGTTTCGATCAAGCGTTTTGTGCCCATGAGTTAGATTAATCCGACCCCCCCCCTCCTTCTAGCGCCAAACTTTGGGAACCGAAATTCACACCTTCGATTTCCGTAAATTAAGGAAAGTCAAGAACCCTAACTTTCCATGAGGTCCCGGATTCTCTGCGAGAGCCAACGACAAGTAACCGAATAAACGCGGAAAGTATGGAAAGATAACAAAAACGGATCTATAAAACAATTAGATCATATTTTGAATCCGCGTAAGAGCTTTACGGTCATCACAAAGGATTATCAAAGCTTCGGCTGCAAGAGCTGTTAGAGAGTTACCTAGTTCTAGCAACCAAAAACCTAAAACCTAGTTGAGTCGCAGATCGATAACAAAATACGAAAAGGATATGAGAAAAGGTTTTGATTGATTTCAGATTGAACCTTATGAAAGGCTATCTACATACCCCTTTCGAGTATCAAGCTGAACGTAGTTCAATTAAAAGAATGAACCAAGAGATCGAACTGTCAGAGCAAGTTTGTCTGGTAATCGAGTGCCAGTAATATAAACCGAGCTTGTCGAGAATAAATATTACGGTTTCTAAGTGCAATAAGTTGTAAAGTCTAAATAAATCAGAATCGTCGAACAAAGATGGAGAAACGTCTGAGTATAACTTGTTGTTCTTGCCACCTAAGTTCTAAGTTATTATAAGCTAACAGAGCTTTTCTAGGTCTAATGATGCGGATCCTTGCCCCTTTTTTCTTTAGCTCCCCTTATATATGTCTTCTGGGTCTGTTTCCCTTTCCTTTTTTGCCCCTAGGTCGAGTTTATCGTTTCGCGGAAATATTATTTTTTATCTCGATCTTCATCATTATCTTGGAAAATTGACATTTATCTTCTGACTTGAAGAGATTTAACTTTTTATGTGAGTAAAGATACACCGTCCTAACATTCATGTGCTTCATTTCGTATGAAATCGCCAATGGGTCTTAGCCGCGTTCTAGGCCTCTTTGGACCGTATTTCGATTTAAACGTTGTCACGAGTTCTTTGAATTAACGTTTAATGGAAAAGTTGATTTAACGATGAATTTCACACTTCTCGAATAGTTTAGAAATTGTGGTGTTAAGTTAATTGTTGTCATTTATACGATAACCATGAACTTCACTCGGAAAACCGAGTCTTCGCGATTTTTATCGTAAAGTCTCAAATGTAACTCTGATCGATACAAAACGAGGGGGGGGATCCACCGAGGTTCAATCAGAAGGCATAAGGTCTGGTCCATGTTTGGTCCAACTCGCGCGCTCTGCGAGTTGGATGTCGCGAATCCTGTGTATCCATTTCTCTTGAGTCCTTTGCTCTGGAACTTTTATCGAGATTGTGTCGAGAAAGCTTTCGTACAGAAACACAATTCAAACATTGATTTCGAGATAACCGTTGTTTACCACAGTAGTCGTTTGTTTTCCCGAAAGTTGTTTGTTTGGATCGGACCATCTTATCCGAGAACTTGTCGTATAACTTCCTTCTTATAAATTACACGAAGCTTTTGTCCTGGATTTATACTTTTTTGGATAAGAAATATTTCTCGGGAGTTTTCTAGCATTGATTATGTCGTGATCGATTTTGACCCCAACAGTTAGCCCCCCCCCCCCCCCCCCAACCTCGATAGAATCGTGAGGTCCTAGCGAGCGGTTTTGCAGGTTTTGTAAGTTAGGCGGAATTAATGGTTGAAAAGATCCGTTGAAAGTGTTTTACTCTTTCCTCAAAGAGCGGAATGCAGTAGGATTTGGGCTGCGCCTTGTGAAGGATGCCTACGTACCCTTGTAGAAGGGATCAAGCCTTATGTAGTTCGTCCCGGAGTTAAGGTTCTTACTCCTTGTTTTCCAGTGAGACCTTTATGGTTTAGCTATGTGTCGTGTAGAGATTATTGGGCATGTTGCTGCCAATGGCATTTTTTATTGGACCTTTGTCGGCCTTGAGACTAGCCCCGTAGGTTGTTTATTTTGGCCGAGTGTGGGTCTAATTATGTTTTGGGACTGAAAGCATGTGGCTTCAGATCCCGGCCGCTTTGCGACATTTTAATGAATAAACTATGCTTTTCACTTGAAAATGAGTTTAAGTACATTCGGATTTTCTTTAAGTGTAGAGGGAAGGATGCGAATTGTCATCTCGCTACCAACTCTTTTGTGGATCATCATATTCATCTCTCTTTCGAGATGTTTTAGAATTTTTCCAAAGTTTCGAGACCGCTTATATATGGACGAAGATACATGCTTTCAGGATCTCGTATCTTTTTGATATCATGCATTGAGACGTTATAGACCAGTGTGTTGAGTTTTGGATTAGACCTTGGTCTAATCACGGTTTTAGGGGGTGCGATGACTAGCATTTATTCTTTCGTAACCGATTTTGACCCCAGCATTTAGAATTCAAGCTTATTTCATCTTGATTCGTCATGGTTTGAGTAGAATCTTGAAGAACTTTCCATTTGTCCAAACAGGGTAACCTAGAATAACATGAGTTGGAAGTAGGATATTTTTTTCATCATAAATTCTTTAAGATTTATTCAACTTCTAAGTGATTCTCCAGTGAATTATGTTTCCAAATAAAGGTTTTTACATATTGATTCACCATGGTTAGATTAGAATGTTTATGAACTTGCCATTTATCCAAATAGGATAAGTTGGAATCACATAAGTTGAAAATGTGATATTTTCTTCATCATAGTCCTATGAGATTTCTACAAATTTGTTGTGATCCTGCACTGATTTATGTTTTCAATTCAAGATTTTTACATGTTGACTCATCCTGGTTTGAGTAGAATCTTAATGAACTTGTCATTTGTCAAAACATGGTAAGTTGGAATAAGATGAGTTAAAAGTGGAAAACCTTCTTCATCATAACTCCTAGGAGATTTATTCAATCTTCCTGGTGATTCTCCACTTATTTAGATTTCCAAATAAACTTTCTTACATCTTGATTCATCCTGGTTTGATTGTCACCTTGAAGAACTATCCATTGGTCTAAACAAGGTAGGGTGGAATCATATGAGTTGGAAGTGGGAAACCTTCTTCATCATAACACTTAAAATATTTATTCTGGTGATTCTCCACTAATTTATTATTCCTAAAAAAGCTTCTTACATATTGATTCATCCTAGTTTGATTAGAGTCTTGAAGTACTTGCCATTTGTCCAAACAAAGTAAACTGGAATTACATGAGTTGGAAGTTAGATACCATCTTCATCATAACTCGTATGAGATTTCTTCGATTTCGTGACCATTCTCAAATCATTTACGTTTCCAATTCAAGCTTCTTACATATTGATCCATCCTTGTTTGATTAGAATTTTAAGAACTTACCACTTTTCCAAACAAGGTAAGCTGGAATCATATGAGTTGGAAGTGGGATATCTTCTTCATCATAACTCATATGATATTTCTTCAATTTCGTGGTCATTATCCACTGATTTATGTTTCTAATTCAAGCCTCTTACATCTTCATTCATCCTGGTTGTATTAGAATCTTGAACAACTTGCCATTTGTCCAAACAATGTATTTTAGAATAACTTGAGTTGGAAGTACGATACCTTCTTCATCATAACTCCTATAAGATTTATTCAACTTCATGGTGATTTTATACTGATTTTTGATTCCAAATCAATCATCTTACATATTGATTCATCATGGTTTTATTAGAATCTTGAAGAACTTGCAATTTGTTCAAACATGGTAAGTTAGAATCACATGATTCTAAAAGTGGGATACCTTCTTCATCATAACTCCTATGAGATTTCTTGAACTTTTTGGTAATTCTCCACTTATTAAAGCTTCTTATATCATGGCTTATCCTGGTTTGATTAGATTCTTGAAGAACTTGCCATTTATCCAAACATGGTAAGCTGAAATCACATGACCTAATATTGGGATACCTTCTTCATCATAACATTTATGGGATTTATTCAAATTTCATGGTGATTCTTCATTGATTAATATTTCCAATCAAGCTTCTTACATCTTGATTCATACTGGTTTCATTAGAATCTTGAAGAATTTTCCATTAGGCCAAACAAGGAAGCTGGAATCACATGTGTTCGAAGTAGGATATCTTCTTCATCATAACTCATATGACATTTCTTCAATTTCTTGGTCTTTGTCCATTGATTTATGTTTCCAATTCAAGCTATTACATCTTCATTCATTCTGATTTGATTAGAATCTTGAAGATTTTGTCTTTTGTCCAAACAAAGTAAGTTGGAATTACATGAATGGGAAGTAGGATACCTTCTTCATCATAACTCCTATAAGATCTATTCAACATCGTGATAATTCTCCACCGATTTATGTTTCCAAATGAAGTTTTATACATATTGATTAATCATGGTTTAATTAGAATCTTGAACAACTTGCAATTTGTCCAAACATGGTAAATTGGAATCACATGAGGTGAAAGTTGGATACTTTGTTCATTATAACTCCTATGAGATTTCTTCAACTTGTGATGATTCTCCACTTATTTATGTTTCCAATTCAAGGGTATTAGATCATGACTCATCCTGGTTTGATTAGAATATTGAAAAACTTGCCAGTTTTCCAAACATGTCAAGCTATAATCAAATGAGTTAAAAGTTGGATACCTTTTTCATCATTACTCCTATGAGATTTATTCAAAATTCTTGGTGATTTTCCATTGATTTATTTTTTCAAAGTAAAGATTCTTACATCTTGATTCATCTTAATTTGCTTAGAATCTTGAAGAACTTGCATTTTTCGGAACATGATAAGCTGAGATTAAATGAGTTGGAAGTTAGATACCTTCTTCATCCTAACTCAGATGAGATTTCTTCAATTTCATGGTCAATCTCCACTGATTTTTGTTTTCAATCCAAGATTCTTACATCTTGATTCATCCTGGTTTGATTAGAATCTTAAAGACCATGCCTTTTGTCCAAACAAGGTAAGTTGGAATCCCATGACTAGGAAATAGGATACCTTAGTCATCGTAACTCCTATAGATTTATTCAAATTAGTGGTGATTCTTTATTGATTTATTTTTCCAAATCAAGTGTAACATCTCGATTTCTGTTATATGTGGAAGACTTAAGATAATTGATTTGGCTACCTATGTCTCCAAAGTGCACTTACCTTCTCCGTCAAACATCCGTTTAGAACTCCAAAGTTAAGCTTTGTTAGGGCTGTTGTAGTGAAAAGATGGGTGACCTATCGGGAAGTGAGGCCAATACACGGGGAAAGGTCGGGTGGGGATTGCAGGGTCAGTAAATAATTATTTTGAGCTTTGGAAAACTTGTTCACCGATCGTTGGAACGGGATGGGGCCCACGGGCCGAGATAGAGGGCGTGGGTGGCCCATTAGCTATGGGCAGTCAGAATCACATAAGTAGGATGCCTTCTTCATCATAACTCCTATAAGATTTATTCAACTTCGTGATGATTCTCCACTGATTTAAGTTTAAAATAAAGTTTCTTACATATTGATTCATCATGGTTTGATTAGAATCTTGAAGAACTTGCAATTTGTCTAAGCATGGTAAGAATCATATGAGGTGAAAGTGGGATACCTTCTTTATCATAACTACTAGGAGATTTATTCAATCTTCCTGGTGATTCTCCACTTATTTAGATTTCTAAGTAAATCTTCTTACATCTTGATTCATCTTGGTTTGGTTATAACCTTAAAGAAATATCCATTGGTCTAAATAAGGTAAGTTGGAATCATATGAGCTGGAAGTGTGATACCTTCTTCATCATAACACTTATAATATTAATAAACTCTGTGGTGATTCTTCACTGATTTATTTTTCCAAATAAAGCTTCATACATATTGATTCATCCTAGTTTGATAAGAATCTTGAAGTACTTGCCATTTGTCCAAACAAAGTAATCTGGAATCACATGAGTTGGAAGTTAGATACCTTCTTCATCCTAATTCCTATGAGATTTCTTCGATTTCGTGACCATTCTCCAATGATTTATGTTTTCAATTCAATCTTCTTACATATTGATCCATTCTTGTTTGATTAGAATCTTGAAGAACTTGTCATTTGTCCAAACAAGGTAAGCTGGAATCATATGAGTTAGAAGTGGGATATCTTCTTCATCATAACTCATATGATATTTCTTAAATTTGTGGTCATTATCCACTGATTTATGTGTCTAATTCAAGCCTCGTACATCTTCATTCATTCTGGTTGGATTAGAATCTTGAACAACTTGCAATTTGTCCAAACATGGTAAGTTGGATCACATGAGGTGAAAGTTGGATACCTTCTTCATCATAACTCCTATGAGATTTCTTCAACTGTTGGTGATTCTCCACTTATTTATGTTTCCAATTCAAGGGTATTATATCGTGACTCATCCTGGTTTGTTTAGAATATTGAAAAACTTGCCAGTTGTCCGAAATGTCAAGCTGGAATCAAATGTGTTAAAAGTCGGATACCTTCTTCATCATTACTCCTATGAAATTTATTCAAAATTCGTGGTGATTCTCCATTGATTTATATTTCAAAGTAAAGATTCTTACATCTTGATTCATCCTAGTTTGCTTAGAATCTTGAAGATCTTGCATTTTTCTAAACATGATAAGTTGAAATTAAATGAGTTGGAAGTAAGATACCTTCTTCATCATAACTCCTATGAGATTTCTTCAATTTCGTTGTCATTCTCCACTGATTTATGTTTTCCATCCAAGATTCTTACATATTGATTCATCCTTGTTTGATTAGAATCTTAAAGACCTTGCCTTTTGTCCAAACAAGGTAAGTTGGAATCACATGAGTTGGAAATAGGATACCTTATTCATTATAACTCCTATAAGATTTATTCAACTTCATGGTGATTCTTTACTGATTTATGATTCCAAATCAAGTGTGACATCTCGATTTCTGTTGTATGTGGAAAGACTTAAGATAATTGATTTGGTTACCTATGTCACCAAAGTGCACTTACCTTTTCCGTCACACATCCGTTTAGAACTCCAAAGTTAAGCGTGTTAGGGCCTGTTGTAATGAAAAGATGGGTGACCTATCGGGAAGTGAGGCCAATACACAGGGAAAGGTCGGGTGGTGATTGCGGGGTCAGTAAATAATGATTTTGAGCCTTGGAAAATTTACGCACCCATCGTTGGAACGGGATGGGGCCCATGGGCCGAGAGAGAGGGCGTCGGTGGCCCATTAGCTGTGGGCGGTCGGAATAACATAAGTAGGATACCTTATTCATCATAACTCCTATAATATTTATTCAACTTCGTGATGATTTTCCATTGATTTATGTTTTCAAATAAAGTTTCTTACATATTGATTCATCATGGTTTGATTAGAATCATGAAAAACTTGCAATTTGTCTAAACATGATAAGTTAAAATCATATGAGGTGAAAGTTGGATACCTTATTTATCATAACTACTGGGATATTTATTCAATCTTCCTGGTGATTCTCCACTTATTTAGATTTCCAAATAAATCTTCTTACATCTTGATTCATCTTGGTTTGATTAGAGTATTGAAGAACTTTCCATTTGTCCGAGCATGATAAGCTGGAATCAGATGATTTAAAAGTGGGATACCTTCTTCATCATAACTCCTATGAGATTTATTCAAACTTCGTTTTGATTCTCCACTGATTTATATATCCAGATAAGGCTTCTTACATCTTGATTCATCGTGGTTTGATTAAAATCTTGAATAACCTGTCCTTTCTTCCAAACAGAGTAAGCTGGAATCACATTAGTTGGAAGTGGGATACCTTCTTCATCATAACTCATATGAGATTTCTTTGGTTTCTTAGTCATTCTCCACTAATTTATGTTTTCAATTCAAGTTTCTTACATCTTGATTAATCCTTGTTTGATTAGAATATTGAAGAACTTGCAATTTTTCCAAACGTGGTAAGTTTTAATCACATGAGGTGAATGTGGGATACCTTCTTCATCATAAATCCTAAGAGATTTCTTCAAACTTGTTGTGATTCTGGACTGATTTATGTTTCTAATTCAAGCTTCTTACATCTTTACTCATTCTGGTTTGATAAAATTCTTAAAGAACTTGTCATTTGTCTAAACATGGTAAGCTAGAATCACATAAGTTAAAACTGGGACACCTTCTTCATGATAACTCCTATGAAATTTATTTAAACTTCATGGTGATTCTCCACTACTTTATATTACCAAATAAAGCTTCTTACATCTTGATTCATCATTTTTTTATTAGAATTTTGAAAACTTGTCACATGAGTTGGAAGTGGGATATCTTCGTCAACGTAACTCTATGAGATTTTTTCAATTTCATGGTCTTCTCCACTAATTTTTGTTTCCATTCAAGTTCTTACATTTTTTCATCATGGTTTTATTAAAATCTTGAAGAACTTGTCATTTGTCCAAACACGGTAAGCTGGAATCAATTGAGTTGGAAAAAGGATACCTTCTTTATCATAACTCCTATAAGATTTATTCAACTTTGTGGTGATTTTCTATTGATTTATGTTACCAAATAAGGAGAATTCCATAGAAAAGACCTCAACTAAATTTCATTAAGCTTTTTAATACCCATTTTTTCCCTACCCAGTTTAATGCCTCAACTAATTATTTTTCTCATTTAATATATAAACTTTTAAACTATGCCCACTTTACTACCAAATTTTTTTATTATAGTTAAAATACTAATAAATTCAAATGAAACTTAAAGAAATCTCTAAAAATTACAAAAAAAAACTCTCAAAATTTTAATTTTATTGTTTAAAAAAAAGTTATTAAATTTAAAATAAATTATTTTTAATTTTTTTAAAAAAAATCCTATAGGTTATTTACCTCCTTTCATAAAGATTAAAAATAAAATTAGAAAATTTTCATATTTTTGTTAGATTGGATTTTTTTTAATTTTGTTTGAAGCTTATTAGTATTTTTAATTAAAATTAATAATTTTTTGGTATTTAAATGGGTAAACTTTTAATTTGGTAATATTAAAATAAGCAAAATAATTAGTTGAGGTATTAATCTAGGTAGTGAAAAAGTTTAGGTATTAAAAACTTAATAAAATTTAGTTGGAGTATTTTTATGGTTTTATTACATATTGATTCATCATGGTTTTATTAGAATCTTGAAGAACTTGCAATTTGTCCAAACATGGTAAGTTAGAATCACATGAGATTAAAGTAGGATACCTTCTTCATCATAAGTCATATGAGATTTCTTCAACTTTGTGGTGATTCTCCACTTATTTATGTTTCCAATTAAAGCTTCTTACATCATGAGTCATCCTGCTTTGATTAGAAACTTCAAGAACTTGTCATTTGTTCAAACTGGATAAGCTGGAGTCATATGAGTTAAAAGTGAGATACCTTCATTATCATAACTACTACGAGATTTATTAAAACTTCTTGGTGATTCTCCACTGATTTATATTTCTAAATAAAGTTTCTTATATCTTGATTCATTTTGGTTTGATTAAAATCTTTAAGAACTTGTCATTTGTCCAAGAAGGGGAAGCTCGAATCACATGACTTAGAAGTGGAATACTTTCTTCATCATAACTCCTATGATATTTATTCAATTTTGTGGTCATTCTCCACTAATTTATGTTTACAATTTAAGCTTATGACATCTTCATTCATCCTAGTTTGATTAGAACCTTGAAGAACTTGCAATTTTTCCACACAAGGTAAGATAAAATCACATGAGTTGGAAGTAGGATACCATCTTCACATGAGTTGGAAGTAAGATACCATCTTCATCATAACTCCTATAAGATTGATTCAACTATGTGATGATTCTCCACAGATTTATGTTTCCAATTCAAGCTTCTTACATATTGATTCATCATAGTTTAATTAGAATCTTGAAGAACTTGCAATTTGTCCAAACATTGTAAGTTATAATCCGATGAGGTGAAAGTGGGATACCTTGTTCATCATAACTCCTATGCGCTTTCTTCAACTTTGTGGTGATTCTCAACTTATTTATGTTGCCAACTAAACCTTCTTAGATCATGACTCATCATAGTTTGATTAGAATATTGAAGAACTTTCCATTCGTCCAAACTAGGTAAGCTGGAATTAGAAATTTTGAAACTGGGATAGCTTCTTACATCTTGATTCATCCTGGTATAATTAGAATCTTCATTTAAGTCTGCGGAGGTTCGCTAATGCTATTTAATTGTTTTTGAGTGTTATTTATATCTATATAAGTTTTTCAAAATAATTTATTGAGTCAACAGAGGACTATGATCAAAATTTATTATTGACTAACTATACTATTAGCACTATTTTTAGAAGGTTGTTGGCAGAGATAGAGATACCAAATTGGATCATCATGCCACTATATCACACTTGCTTAGAAAGTTTAGAGGAACCAGAGCTGATTTCCAACACTAATTCGGACATTATTTGCTTGCTCTGGGATTTGGTATACATTGGATCGGATTCCTTATGCAAATCTGGAAGGTAAAAGTTTGTGTGTTCCTGATTCCCTTCTCTCCCCCCTTCAGATTAATAAACAGTCGAACATGATTTGGTGGCTACAACCATTAAATCTTGATTCATATGATCCAATAAAGAGATAAAAAGGTCAAAAAGAAGTGAACAGGATCTGGTGGCAAAAACCATTAGGACTTGATTCATGGAAGCCTATCCAAATATCTCAGTCAATTAAAAAAATGATACCCTCAAAACAAGGGAGACATTGACTGAGAAGAAGTGAGAAGAGAGAGAGGAAATGAATCAGAGAAGGCTGCCTGTGTGTTCAGATACTTGCAGAAGTAAGAGTCCATGTGTCATTTGATCGATACTCCCGAGATAAAGCCTGCACTTTTATTTTATGCAAAGAAATGAAATCAGTAGAGGGGCGATTCAGACTAGTATTGCTAAGTTGATGGTAGAATGGATTGGTTGCTATAATAGGATAGGTTATATGAAATTTCTTTGTGATTGGCTTGATAGGATGTGGTTACAATAAAGTAAGGTGACAATAATACTTAGATAATATGTGAGTCTTCGCTTTTCAAAACATCTTTCACAGGCTTGTTTGCTTGAGGACAACAAAAGGTTAAGTCTGGGGAGTTGATATAGTCTATTTATTACCAGTTTTAGATCATGTTATAGACTATATTTAGGGTATGATATGTGTGTCTAGGCTATTTTTTGCGGTCTTTGCAGGTCCAGGTACGCTTTGGAAATATATGAAGATACTTGGAGGTTTTGGAGCATTTAGAAGAGAATAATCCATAGCTGATCATTAGGAGAGTTGAAGTACAAGATTACCATCTTTCAACGATACAACGTACGCGTCGACCGATGTTACATAACCAAGATTGATCGATGTTTCACATCTTCTGTCGATCGATGTCCAATTCGCAGACAACCAACTTTCAAGCCCAAGTTAGAGACATGACACAAGATTGCAAGATAACCCTTGGACAAGTTTTGGCCTAGACTTTAGGGATTTATATTTATACTTTATGTATTACACCAGAAAAAGAGCACTGGTGAGTGCTAGGTTTTAGGTGCAAAGTGCAGAAAGTGTGAGGGAGCTAAGTGTGCACCACCTCAACCATAGTTTTAGGATTTATTTAGGGAGAAGATTCATAACTCCTAAGGGAGATTTGTATTGAAACTCCAATATTTTATCTATGCATTTTATTTATATTATTATTCTTACTTTAATTATGTATGAGTAGTAACCAACTAGATTTAGGGTTTATTAATGGTACTGATGAATTAGCCAAACAATAGAATTGCTAGGGGCATTATTAGATCTATTAATAGAATTGTGTTTATTGCTTGTGTTATAAAGTAGCTAACTAGAACCCTGATAATAGGATAGTTAGGCGCAAGCAAGAGCATGTTCTACTACCAGAAATTATTCTGTTTAGCTAGGTTGCTAGAAACAAACGAGAGTTAATTTAGTTAATCTAGTGAAGTTATCGAACTAGGTCATAAAGCTTGACTCAAGAAACCATCGATCGACGCAGGATCATTGCCATCGATCGATGGTCATTCCGTGTCAACAAGCGAGAGCTGAGACATTGCACTTAGTAAATAGATTAGACGCGCATGCGAGAGCCAGTTTCTTTTACATTAGATATTGAGTTTCATGATTAAATACCCTTAACTTCTATCTACTATAATCCACTTGCCTGAAACCCGAGAACTATCATATTTACATTTGCATCTACTTAAATTATTAGCATATTTTCATATTGCATTATTAGCATATTTCCATATTGCATTATTAGCATATTTTCATATCTGCATTATTAGCATATTTCTATATTGCATCTATACCTTCTAATAAGAAATATTTCTTTGACATGATTACTTGCTAACCAATATATATAGTTACCTAGCTTAGCTTTTAAAAATAAGAAATCTATGTGTGTCATTCTTCTATGTGGATTCGATCCCTAAGTACTACACCTGATCTCTCTTGACAAGAGTATTATTCTGTGTGTTAGGAGTAAGGGTTAATATGACAGCTGTTTGTTTAGGATATTTATACCCTATGAGAACATAAAAACACACCCACGTCAGATACCTTCTTCATCATAACTCCTATGAGATTTATTCAAACTTCATGGTGATTCTCCACTGATTTATATTACCAAATAAAGCTTCTTACATCTTGATTCATCCATCTTTGATTAGAATATTGAAGAAATTGTCATTTGTTCAAACATGGTAAGCTTGAATCACATGAATTGGAAGTGGGATACTTTCTTCATCATAAATCTGATGAGATTTCTTCAATTATGTGGTCATTATCCACTGATTTATGTTTCTAATTCAAGAATCTTACATCTTCATTCATCTATTTTGATTAGAATCTTGAAGAACTTATTATTTGTCCAAACAAGGTAAGCTGGAATCACATGAGTTGGAAGTAGTATACCTTCTTTATCATTATTCTTATAAGATTTATTCATCTCCGTGGAGATTCTCCACTGATTTATATTATGAAATAAATCTTCTTACATCTTGATTCATCATGGTTAGGTTAGAAACTTGAAGACATGCAATTTCAAAACATGGTAAGTTGGGAATCACATGGGTTAAAGGGATACCTTCTTCATAACTCCAATGAGATTTATTCAAACTTCATGGTGATTCTCCACTGATTTATATTACCAAATAAAGATTCTTACATCTTGATTCATACATATTTGATTAGAATCTTGAAAAACTTGTCATTTGTCCAAACAGGAAAACTTGAATCACATTAGTTGGAAGTGAGATACCTTCTTCATCATAACTCTGAAGAGATTTCTTCAATTTGTGGTCATTCTCCACTGATTTATGTTTCCAGTTCAAGTTTCTTACATCTTCATTCATCCTAGTTTGATTAGAATCTTGAAGAACTTCTTATTTGTCCAAACAAGGTAAGCTGGAATCACATAGGTTGTAAGTAAGATACCTTCTTCATCATAACTCCTATAAGATTTATTCAACTTTGTGGTTAATTGCCACTGATTTACCGTATCAAGCTTCTTACATTTTTATTAATCATGGTGTGATTAGAAACTTGAAGAACTTGCAATTTGTCCAAACATGATAGGTTGAAATCACATGAGGTGAAAGTTGGATATCTTCTTCATCATAACTCCTAAGAGAATTCTTCAACTTGTGGTGATTCTACAGTTATTATGTTTCAAATTAAATCTTCTTACATCATGACTTATCCTGGTTTGATTAGAATCTTGAAAAAATTGTCATTTGTCCTAAATGGATAATGTGGAATCAGATGAGATAAAAGTGGGTTACCTTCTTCATTCTAACTACTATGAAATTTATTCAAACTTCGTGGTGACTTTCCACTGATTTATATATCAAAATCAAGCTTCTTACATTTTGATTCACATGTTTTGATTATAATCTTGAAGAATTTGCTCTTTCTACAAATAAAGTAAGCTGAAATCACATGAGTTGGAAGTAGGATATCTTCTTCATCATAACTCCTAGAGATTTCTCAATTTTGTGGTCATTCTCCACCGATTTATATATTGATTCTTCCCTTTTTATTACAATCTTGAAGAATTTCTCTTTGTCCAAATAGAGTAAGTTGGAATCAAATAAATTGGAAGTGGAATACCTTGGCCAAGATTTGGTGATTCTCTACCGATTTGTGTTTTCAATTCAAGATTCTTACATCTTGACTCATCCTGGTTGATTACAATCTGAAGAACTTATCATTTTTCCAACCATGGTAAGTTGCAATAACATGAGTTAAAAGTGGGATACCTTCTACATCATAACTCTTATAAGATTTATTCAAAATTCATGGTGATCCTCCATTGATTATTATTACCAAATAAAGCTTCTTACAAATTGATTCATCATATTACAATCTTGAAGAACTTGTCATTTGTCCAAACATGGTAAGTTGGAATCACATGAGCTGGAAATGGGTTACATTCTTCATCATAACTCCTATTAGATTTATTCAACTTCGTGGTGATTCTCCACTGATTTATATTTCTCAATTCAAGTTTCTTACATCTTGATTCATCCTTGTTTGAATAGAATCTTGAAGACCATGTCATTGGTCCAAACAAGATAAGATAGAATCACATGAGTTGGAAATGGAAACCTTCTTCATTAGAACTCCTCTAAGATTTATTCAACTTTGTGGTGATTCTCCACTGATTTATGTTTCTAAATCAAGGTTCTTTCATATTGATACATCATGGTTTGACTAGAATCTTGAAAACTTGCAATTTGTCTAAACATAGTAAGCGTGATGATTCTCCACTAATCTATGTATCCAAATAAATATTTTTACACTGATTAATCATGGTTTGGTTAGAATCTTGGAAAACTTGCAATTTGTTCAAACATGGTAAGCTGGAATCACATGAGTTAAAAGTGGGAGACCTTCTTCATCATAATTCCTATGGGATTTGTTTTCATGGTGATTCTCCACTAATTTATATTACCAAATAAAGCTTCTTAAATCTTGATTCATCAATTTTTTATTAGAATCGTGAAGAAATTTTCATTTGTCCAAACAGGATAAGCTTGAATCACATAAGTTGGAAGTGGAATACTTTATTCATCATAACTCCGATGATATTTCTTCAATTTCGTTGTCATTATCCACTGATTTATGTTTCTAATTCAAGATTTTACAACTTCATTCATCATGGTTTGATTAGAATCTTGAAGAACTTGTCATTTGTCCAAAAAAGGTAAGCTAGAATCACATGGGTTGGAAGTAGGATACCTTCTTTACCATAATTCCTATAAGGTTTATTCAACTACGTGGTGATTCTACACTGATTTATATTACCAAATAAATCTTCTGACATCTTGATTCATCATGGTTTTGTTAGAATCTTGAATAATTTGCAATTTGTCCAAACATGGTAAGTTGGAATCGCATGAGTTAAAAGTTGGATACCTTCTTCATCATAACTGCTTTGAGATTTATTCAAAATTCATGGTGATACTCCACTGATTTATATTACCAAATAAAAAGTCTACATCTTGATTCATCCGTGTTTGATTAGAATCTTGTAGAACTTGTCATTTGTCCAACAAGGAAATCTTGAATCACATGAGTTGGAAGTAAGATACCTTCTTCATCGATGAGATTTCTTCAATTTCGTGGTCATTTTCCACTGACTTATGTTTCCAATTGAAGCTTCTTACATCTTCATTCATCTTGGTTTGATTATAATCTTTGAGAACTTGTCATTTATTCAAACAAGGTAAGTTGGAGTCACATGAGTTGGAAGTATGATACCTTCTTTCATCATAACTCCTATATGATTTATTCATCTTCATGGTGATTAACCACTGAGTTATGTATCCAAATCAAGCATCTTACATATTGATTCATCATAGTGTTATTAAAAACTTGAAGAACTTGCAATTTGTCCAAACATGGTAAGTTAGAATCACACGAGGTGAAAGTGGGATACCTTCTTCATCATAACTCCTATGAGATTTCTTTTACTTTGTGTTGATTCTACACTTATTTATGTTTTCAATTAAAACTTCTTATGTCATGACTCATCCTGGTTTGATTAGAATCTTGAAGAACTTACCATTTTTCCAAACTGGATAAGCTGGAATCGGATGAGTTAAAATTGGGATAATTTCTTCATCATAACTGCTATGAGTTTATTCAAACTTAGTGGTGATTCTCCACTTATTTTAATTTACAAAAAGCTTCTTACATCTTGATTCATCATAGTTTGATTAGAATCTTTAAAAACTTGTCATTTGTCCAAACATGGTAAGCTGGAATCACATGAGTTGAAAGTGAGGTACATTCTTCATCATAACTCCTATGATATTTCTTCAATTTCGTCGTCATTCTTCACTGCCTTATGTTTCCAATTCAAGCTTCTGACATCTTCATCATCCTGGTTTGAATAGTATCTTCAATAACTTGCCATTTGTACAAACATGGTAAGCTAGAATCACATGAGTTGGAAGTAAGATACCTTCTTCATCATAACTCCTATATGATTTATTTCACTCGTAGTGATTCTCCACTGATTTATGTCTCCAAATCAAGTTTATTACATATTTATTCATCATGGTTTGATTATAATCTTGAAGAACTTGCAATTCTTCCAAACTAGTAAGTTAGAATCACATGAGGTGAAAGTGGGATACCTTCTTCATCATAACTCCTATGAGATTTTTCCAGCTTTGTGTTGATTCTACACTTGTTTCTGTTTCCAATAAGAGTTTCTTACGTCATGAACATCATGTCTTGATTAGAATGTTGAAGAACTTGCAACTTGTCCAAACTAGGTAAGCTGGAATCAAATGAGTTAAAAGTGGGATACCTTCTTCATCACAACTCCTCTTAGATTTATTCAACTTCGTGGTGATTCTCCACTGATTTATGTTTCCAAATCAAGGTTCATACATATTGACATCATGTTTTGACTAGAATCTTGAAAATTTGCAATTTGTCTAAACAGAGTAAGCTTGAATCACATGAGTTGGAAGTGGGATACCTTCTTCATCATAACTCCTATGAGATATTTCCAGCATTGTGCTGATTCTACACTTGTTTATGTTTCCAATAAGAGCATCTTACGTCATGAACATCCTGTCTTGATTAGAATCTTGAAGAAATTACCACTTGTCCAAACTGAGTAAGCTGGAATCAAATGAGTTAAAAGTGGGATACCTTCTTCATCATAACTCCTATGATATTTATTCAAACTTCATGGTGATTCTACACTGATTTATATATCCAAATAAAGCTTCTTACATCTTGATTCCTCCTGGTTTGATTAGAATATTGAAGAACTTGTCATCTGTCCAAACAAAGTAAACTGGAATCACATGAGTTGGAAGTGTGATATCTTCTTCATCTTAAGTCATATCTGACTTCTTTAATTTCGTGGTCATTCTGCACTGATTTATGTTTCCAATTCAAACTTCTTATATCTTGATTCATCCTTCTTTGATTAGAATCTTGAAGAACTTGCAATTTTTTCAAAGATGGTAAGTTGGAATCACATGAGGTGAATGTGGGATACCGTCTTCATCATAACTCCTAAGAGATTTCTTCAACTTCGTGGTGATTCTGCACTGAATTATGTTTCCAATTTAACCTTTTAAATCTTGAGTCATACTGGTTTGATTACAATCTTGAAGAACTTGCCATTTGTCCAGACATGGTAAGTTATAATCACATAAGTTAAAAGTGGGATACCTTCTTCATCATAACTCCTATGAGATTTATTCAAACTTCATGGTGATTCTCCACCGATTCATATTACCAAATAAAGCTTCTTACATCTCGATTCATACATGTTTGATTAGAATCTTGAAGAACTTTTCAATTGTCCAAACATGGTAAGCTTGAATCACATAAGTTGGAAGTGGGATAGCTTCTTCATAATATCTCCTATGATATTTATTTAAATATCGTGATAATTTGCCACTGATTTATATATCCAAATAAGGCTTCTTACATTTTGATTCATCCTGGTTTGATTAGAATATTTAAGAACTTGCCATTTTTTTCAAACAGAGTAAGCGAGAATCACATGATTTTGAAGTGGGATACATTCTTCATCTTAACTCCTATCAGATTTCTTCAATTTCTTGTCATCCTCCAATAATTTATGTTTCCAATTCAAACTTCTTACATCTTGATTCATCCTTGTTTGATTAGAATCTTCAAGAACTTGCAATTTGTCCAAACATGTTAAGTTTGAATAACATGAGGTGAATGTGGGATACCTTATGCATCATAACTCCTACGAGATTTCTTCAATTTTGTGGTGATTCTGCACTTATTTATGATTTCAATTCAAGCTTCTTACATCTTTACTAATCATGGTTTGATTAAAATATTGAAGAATTTGTCATTTCTCCAAACATGGTATGCTGGAATTACATGAGTTAAAAGTGGGGAAATCAGCTAATTCCTACATCAACAAGGGCCAACACAGTACACAAACATGTCACCTGTGCGAAAACATACATGAACAAATACAAAATTCAATTTCCATACATGAAGTTTTAAAATTTGGTTTTAACATACATTGACCAAATTTTTGTTAGTCAAACGTTATGGAATATGACTTGTCTTTAACTCAGTAACAGGAAATTGGTTAATTCCAAAGACCAACGGTCCCGATCAATACATAAACACTTTACCTATGCGAAAATATACATCAACTAATACAAAATTCAAATTCTTTACATGAATTTTGAAAATTTGATTTTAACATACATTGACCTACAATCAAGGATGTTGAGGGTTTTATAGGTTTAATTTTTAAACTCGAATTCAATAAGCAAGTAATCCAGCTTTCGCATTCAATTACTAATCAAATGTTCAAATCATGTGATTTCAACTCTTGTCTGCGAATTTAGAAAGAGCGTCGATCGATACCAATGATTGAGTGTCTATCAACACTTCTTTAGAAAAGCATTAACGTATATATCAGTAATGCTCAACTAAACCCTAGACCAACAGTTGTATGCGCCTTGGTATCTAATCCAGCAGAGTTCGGGTTTCGTTAATTGATTGCCCTCTCATGCCTCTCAATTTTCTTATGATTCTAGGGTCAAATAATTAGTCACAGTCTCATGCTTTTCCAACTACTCTAAATCCTAGTTTTACAAGCTACCCTTGTGTAGAAATCAGTTAGAAATTCTAGAAATCCTAATCAATTATTAGTTTGACACTAAGCTCATGAAATCCCTAAATCTAACAAGATGATTACTCAGACATGGAAGCAATAACACAAATCATAATATGAATAAACAAATCAGTGATAAAACTTAAGGAGTTCTGATCAATCTCTGAAGGAGAATTTATCTTCTCGACAAACCTAAAAAAATGTACAAAAGAAAGTGTAGAAAGCGTAGTCATCAACAATGGTATAGAAAACTATAAAAGCTTGGTATAAAGTCGTCCAGGTGCATTCTGGTAATTTGTGGTGACATCTGGGACATACCGCTCATAAAATAGACTCGGTCCGTTTTCATGCATCAGTTTCTTCGATACCAAGAGGTCTGTGTATACCGACACTCCTTCTAAATCTCGACAGCTTCCTCTCGCGAGGCACACGTACCCCTATTTCGTAAAACATGCATGACTTTAGATCTAACCGTTAGCTGGACCTGAAACTGGTGGCATTGGAGATATAACTCATATGTCTATATTGTCTCAAAGGATGACTCAATCAAACCGTAGGAAGGTCTCCATCTGTAGCTAAATTTCTGACGCTTCCACGCAGCTCTACATCTCAAAAAGCTCAAGAATCTCTCAAGTTTCCAAAACGTACCTGAACCCGAAAACACTCTAAAACATACTCCAAAAACATATAATATAATATATATATAGGACATATACCATGGCCTGAAAGTGGTAAAATCCATGGTATATCAACGGTAAACATAATTTTTATGTAAAATATGGCCGAAAATTCGAAGACTTCTAGAGAAGTGTTCTAATTGGAAGTCAAATTTCACTTGAAATTTTTGTTCTCTCTTATGGTTAGGACTCTTATATTAATAGTTTATATAATATTGTAATATCCACTTTTTCTCCAATCTATTAAAAGATTCTTTGATTAATGCTTTATTCTTTCAGACGAGTTCTCCAAAAAGTTTCCCTAGCAGACTTCTTAAGAAGTCTTCTCCTATTAGCTAGAAACATTAACAAACATGAATGTTTGCAACTTAATAATTATCATCAATTAAGTTATGAATTTCATTGATGACCCTCACTATTGACTAATAACTTTTTAAGACTTTGCAGACCAAGCTGGTAGCTCTGCATCCACATGGACGATAAATGACGGATACTTCCTGCCACTGTGTGCAAGACTGTCCGCTCGTGAATTCTGTGTCTGTGGTATATTAATGAGGTATCAGCTATGGAAATTCTCCTTCAGGAACTTGATATCGTCCAAATAACTTGCAAAAACCAGCCATTCTTATGGTTCCGAAACTATCTTCACCAACTGGAATAAATCTTTGCAATGTGACATTAAACTGGTGTAAATTCCTCACACATTCTATTGCCCAAATGAATGCCTCTATTTCCAAGTGTAGCGGGGATTGACCAGCTCTAGTATTTCTCGCTCTCATCAAGCCATCAAAACCTTTTAATGTTTTATACCATCCTTGTAACACCCCCGAACCGTCCTAGACATATGGTCGACCAACCGGCCAACAAATAAACAAGAACATGACCGATATACCGACCAACACCCAAAGTTAGAGATGAAGTGAGCGAACAGGCCATCCAACAATCAAACAAGAACATGACTGACCGTCCAACCCAACACCATGGTCCGGAAGCGCTGCGTGACGGGCTAGGGACAATCTAGTAAGAGTCATAGAACTTACTCCGCGACCTAGAGCAGTTCATCTACTAACTCGTCCCGCTAAATCAAGGGTGAAGGCTTTGCGACCCGTACCAAGAATTAGCGTTTCCGTTAGATCAAGCCCTAAGGCTTTTCAACCCGTACAAAGACCTAACGCTGTGTTAGACCGGACTAGTCAAATATCAGAGTACTCATGATGTACATATAAAACAAATACTTTATTGATTCAAAGAAATATTCATGCATTGAATAATTCAAGATTGGGCCCGGTCTAATGCCAAATCAAGTAACTCAACACAAATCAAAATACCGTTTATAGAAGGCAAGAAAATATACACTGGCAGTCCTAACGTCCAGCACCAAGCTATCCATTTATCCTTACTAAAATGACCTGCAAAAAGGACAACAAAGTTGGATGAGTAACCTAATGTTACTCAGTGAGATGGCAGCCTCTACCAGCAACTTAGTAACTAACCAAGCCAACCCAAAATAACAATCAATCTAGCCCTAGCAAGGAATCAAAGTTAAAGCTAAACAATCAATCACAAGCAATCATTGTAATCGAACCGTTACTAAGTTAGACTTGGCATCCTACCATGATCCAACTTCAAGTAATGGGAACCTTCATGAAAACAAGTCAACAACCAATCCCTAGTTAACCATATATATACCTGAGTTTAGTACTCATGTAGTGTAAGACATTATACTATACAAGAATCATTGACCGGATCGACCAACAATCAGATAAGAACATGATCGGCCAATCAATGATACCGCATAGCTTCCAATATCCACCACCCTTCATAAGCAATCACTAAAAAAAATATAACAGCCAAATTTGGGTCTACACTAACCAAACATACACTAAGCCTAATCCAGTACCTAAGCCGGAATTAGGTATTAATGTTAGAAACCCCAGGGTTCAATAACCCTCTACGACACTCTAAAACAACACAACACTCTAACTCTAACCTGTTGACTTCATGTTCCTCCTATACATCGGCAATAACCAATCTCCTTACCACAAAGGCTAGAAGAAGGAACTTTCAACCGTCCACGACTCACAGTCACTCGGACACCGCGCGACAGACCACAATCATTTAGGTCACTGCCGGGTGTTGAAAGCCCATAGTCATTCGGGTCACTGTCAACCGTTACATCGTCATGTAACACTCAGACTAGGCCATGACCCCGTCTCTCTAAGTCTTCCAGATCAAGCGAATAATGGGTTTCCTTGGACCCGCTGGATACGAGGTCAAGAAAACAATAATCACCCCTAAACATGCCTAGCATTGGCGGGTTACAAACTTGCTATCAGAAATACACACTCAATACAAACACAATCGAGAACCTAACCTAAGGATAAAATTCCAGATCCTAACTAGACTCTCAACTCAACAACACTGGCCAATAGTACCAATTGTCCGACCTATATGGCCTAAGACCCTTAGTACTAACATCTAAACAACTAAACAACAATCTCATAACTAAACAACTCAACCAGATAGTCACTCCCTTACCAAGAGATGACTAACCTCAATCAAGAAGATTAACTAAAGAAACATGCATTTAACTAATCTATCATGCAATCAACACAATCAAACATTACCCAAATAGTTCAGCCTCATGAAACTATATTTAAAGATAACGAGAACCTACACTCAACCATATCAACACACAATAATATCAAAACATGATGCACCTTATTCCTAATCAGGTTATTAACTCATTCTTAATTCCATCTCAGCTTAACCGATGCTAAAATGAGTCTATTTCAATAAATAACCCTAAGGAATCTATCTTGAAATAGCGTGAGCATTCTATCCTATATGAATACTCTATCTATTCAAAGTTCCAATTGGAAATCAATCAAAAAATATCCTAAATTACAAACAGGAATTCAAAATACCAACTCACAGTATTCTATGTTGATAAGCAGTTAGTCGATCGGAGAGGACTTGGCGAAACCCAACCTTGACGTCTTGAATGAACTGGACTGATCTTTACTTGTAAAGAACCTCCCTTTATACTTCTCTGGACTGAAATCAACTCGAGCAGAACCTTCTCTAGGTGCTGCCTCAAAATTGGTAGAGAAACTGACCTCGAGAATTCTCTAAAACTCTTGAAAAAGCTCGGAAACTCTTGATTTATTTCTCTATTTTTCTCTCACGTTTTAAGGTGCTTTGATGTGGTGTGGATGTGGATAAATTAGGTGGGGGTCGTGTGTATTATAGGATACAGCAGCTAATCAGCTTTAGGTTGGTGGCAGCCCATGTGTCGGTTCGCATGGTTCTGGTTGCATGCACGGCAACACCTCGTCCTCCACATGGCGGTCAGTATGATAAAGTATCATGCAGGCCGCCACCATTACTCCCAGATTTCAGGCTGCATGAATGAAACTCATGCAAGGCTCAACACCAGCTCCACATGTCGATCAACATGCTTCGGTTGTAGGCGCGGCGACACCTCGTACTCTGACATGTCAAGCCGCATGTACTGCTTCCATGAGAGGAGACACATCGTGCTTGTTTATACAAATAGCTTTCTAGATATCTGACACCATGTTCTGATCCCTTGCGTTGAGCCACCTCGGGCTTCTCGTTCCATTTGCCCGATTTCGACCTTTTCGGCATATTTTAGACCCGCGATTATTCCCAAATATTTTTTCGCTCCCATTATGATCCGCTGAATATTTTTAATAAATTCCCAACTGAATTATTACTTGATGTAAAATATTTCTCGAGCATCCGTCTTCCCCGAAAAATTTCCGCAATACCAAAATTTGGGTTTTCGCTCAACTTCAGATTTTTTCGTCGTGCTTAGTTCCCATCCTTCTTCCGTCTTATTATGTTCTCAACATAATATTTTATTGATACTAAGTTTTTTTCGAAAAAGTTGTGCTTCTAAAATGTCATTCTTCTAAAACGTTGTTCTTCTATAACGTCATTCTCCAAAAATGTTATGCTTCCAAAACGTCATTCTCCAAATATGTTATGCTTCCAAAACGTCCTTTTGATCAATCTATCACATTGTCTAACCATAGTCGAGTGGAATATTCAATTCATGGTCCACCCATGATCAATTCTTTGACCACCTCGTACTTGAAACTTCTCGATCGATCCTTACTGCCCGCGACTCGACCACCATTTTGATGCTCGGCCAATCTTCTATTTTCTTCAAATCATGTCAGTTTTATATGACCAAAAACTCAACATTCCTCATCCTACTTTTATCCCCAAAAGCTTAGCTCCAAATTCCAACTTGTCGATCTCAACCATTTTACCCCTTCAGAAGGGTTACTACAATCCTTGTCCAGAAAAAATCTCTTGGTCTTTCCGGGATCTATCTAAAAAAACCATCTTCGCAATATTTTGGCAATACTTCCTCTCCTATAACTACCAATATTATTTTTGTAATAGATTCATTTGCCTCCGCCCAAACCTTCGATTATGCTTCTTCTAAACTTAGAGTGTCTCTGGGATTGATGTAGCTTTTATTATGCACTCTCAAATTAACCCTATAAGCTACTTTTTACTCTCTCAAATAAGAGGTTCAGTTGTAGTACTTAGGGATCGAATCCACATGGAGTGTGGGCACACAATAGACTATAGATGTTTAGATTAAGCTAGGCAAACAGTTTATTAAAGAAGATTAAGTAGACAAGTAAGCAGGTAATTGGTTTGATAACAATAAGATGAAATAGCTAGGTCAAGGGATTTATCAATCAATAGATTCAAAACACAAATCAAGTATGCTATGGGTTTATAAATCAAATTCTAGAACTCGAATTCAATAAGCAAGTAATCCAGCTCTCGCATGCAATTACTAATCAGATGCCTAAGTTTACGTTCTAGCTCTCGCATGCAAACAAGGATCAAGCGTCGATCGATACCAATTCTTGGGTATCGATCGATACTACCTCAGACAAGAATTAACACACATATCGATAATGTTCAACTAGATGCTAGACCAACTCTCGTATTCTCCTAGACATCTAATCCACACAGGGCTCAGGTTCTGTTAATTAATTTCACTCTCGTGTCTCTCAATTGTCCTATTATTTTAAGTTCAAGAAATCAGTCACACTCTCGTGCTATTCCACTACTCTAGATCCTAGTATTACAAGCCACCCTGGTGTAGAGATATATAGATAACCTAGAAATCCTATGACTATCAGTTTGACATTAAGAACATGAATCACCTAAACCAAACAAGATGATTACTTAGACATGGAAGCAATAACACAAATCATAGTCTGAATAAATAATAGATATAGAAATCAATATAAAACCAAAGGAGTTCCAATCAATCTCTGAAGGAGAATTGATCTTCTCTCCAAAACTTAAGACAATGAATAAAATAAAGCTTAGCCGTCAACAATGGCTTAGAAAACTACATAATTTAGGTCCAAACTCATGCAGTGGTATTCTGGTAACTTGTCATGACATCTGGGCTTAAGTCGGCCATAAAAAAGTTTGGTCTGTCTTCTGGAATCACCGTCGATCTATGGTAAGTTTGTGTCGTCGATCGACACTCATTCATCCCCTCGACAGCTTCCTCTCGCGAGGCAGACAGACCACTCTTCCGAAAATCAGGCATAACGCTAGATCTAACCGTCCGATGGACCTTAAACTGGTGCCATTGGAAAGTTAACTCAAACCTATATCTTCTGTCAAAATACCAGCTCAATCTCACTGTCGGAAGGTCTTCATCCATAGCGAAATATCTGATGCATCTGCGGAGTTCTGCATCTCTAAAAGCCCTAGAATCACCAAAGTTCTCCAGAACGTACCTGAACCTCAAAGTACTCTAAAACATACTCCAAACATATATAATAGACTCTAAATAGGGCTGATATCATGGCACAATAGTGGTAAATATCAGGCCCTATCAACTCCCCAGACTTAACCTTTGGCTTGTCCTCAAGCAAACAAAGCATGTGAAAGAGGTTTTAAAAAGCGAAGACTCACATAATGTCTAAGTATAACTGTCACCCTATTTTGTTGCAACCACATCCTATCAAGTCGATAACATACCAACTATTAACAAGAAAATTCTTAAAAAGTCATTTAAAATTTGGAGAAAATGAAAGTTCAATAAATACTGACGTAGAAGACTTCAATAGAAATCTTCTAAGAGATAAATTCTGTAGAAGTCTCCTAAGAGAAGACTTCTGTAGAAATCTTCCATTTAATTTATTTTCCAATTGCAAATTACGAAGTAAGATCTGTTAAGAAGTATTCTATAGAGCAGGCTTCTAGAGAAGTCTTCTTTTGTAAATAATTGGCTTACTTTGTTATGAAAAATTCTTGATAATACTAAAGAAGACATTAAACTTTGATAAGCAGGTTAGTTTTACAGTTGACTGAAGTTTTGCAGATATTTGACTTTTCTAAAGAAGACTTCCGGAGAAGTCTTCTCACGTATTCTCTTTTAAAGTCAAACTTGGTCAACTGCAAAATTAACCTACGCCAAATTTCTTACGACATTTTGAAGACTTCATGTGACAGTAGAAGACTTGTCTAGATACAGAAGTCTTCTTTCAAAACCACGGTATGACCAAAATCTCCGAATAAAACCAAATTAGACTTCTTGAGAAGTCTTCTTATGAATATTAAATGTTTAATTTGTTATTTTCAATTGCAAAATTAAAATACGCATAAATATTTTGACAATTCGAAGAATTCATGTGACGGTAAGAAGACTTTATGTGACGGTAAGAAGACTTCTATATAAGTCTTCCCCGTGAAGACTTCTCCGGAAGTATTCTCTGGAAAGTCAAAATCTGCAACACTTCAGTCAATTGCAAAACTAACATGCTTATCAGAGAATACTTCTATAGAAGTGTTCTCAATTTTTTTCTGTTATAATGAAAAGTTAGAAAGAACTTTTCCAGAAGTCTCCACCGGCGAAACATATCTGAAAGTTCAAATATGATTCTTAGATCCGGGTAAGATTGATGTTTAGCTTCTTTAAGTACACATAAATTCTTTATGAAAGTTACCCACTCATTCTTGACCAAGAAACATGAACTTGGGTAACTCCAATAAGCTTATGAATTTTGAAATAAAAAAGTCGGTACTTTGGAATGAAATGAGAGAGAAATTGAAAGAGAAATGGTTTGTGTTAGAATAAGGATATGCAGATTTAGATGTAGATGTAGATGTCGATTTTAGGTGGCATATGGAGATTGAAATTGGTTGTTCATGGTGGTTAGTGTATTGATGATAATGGTAATGTTAAAAATGAAAGAAGAAGACGAGGAATATAGAGTAAAACAATCATTTTCGAAAAAAAATAAAAAAGTAATGGGATTTTCGTGATTACTTAAATTTCTGGGGTAAATAGAGCAAATGAAAATTCCAAAAAGAAAGTTTACATTTGGGGTTGACTATAAATTTTAGGTCATATTTCCAAAACTCCCCTATCTTTATAAAGTTTATATATCAATTTCAAGAAGGTCTTCCCACACATGGAAGAATTTTTGCAATGTAAGACGTTCTTCTACACCATTGATATCCGACATATCCCAAGGGCAACAAACACTATGGCAGATAAGTTAGCACGCAGTGCTAGAAAGTCCACCTCTGCTATGGTTTATGTCGACTCAGTTCCACCTTGTTGGCTAGCTGGCTTAGATTCTTCTTAGTCTTTATTAGTTTTTGTTGAAAAAAGGTCCTCATAAAACATTAGGAAGATTTTATGCATATTCAAGAATATCTTACTAAATATACATATGATTAAAATTCGGTAAATTATTCATAAATATATATTCATGAATCTCTTGATAAACATACATTAAAAATGTATTTTTAAGTGGCTCTGAATTTTCGCCGTTCCTATGTACTCTTCTATGGGTGTCGATCGATACTCATCTGATGGTGTTGATCGACACTTGTGCGAGCTGTCAAAAGTCATAGAACTTTCTACTAGAAAAGCACCTTCTTCCAGCTTCTCATGCTCGATTACTTCCCCAAAGTCATTATCAAAGATGGCATCAACCTGGTGCCTTTTGCTCTCCCTAGCTTTCCCTTTAACTAGAGCTTATTGCCTCTTCGCAGCTTCTGTTGTCTGAGAATTATGGGTGTTTAGCATCCTGACATGGGTGTTCATGGCTTCTAATTTTCCATTCAGCTCTTTGTGGATAGAATCCACCCTCATATTAAGTATGCCACTCATCTTCTGCTTAAAATGGAATTTATGTGGCCTTGTTCTTTTCTTCATAGATTATCATTCTCTGAATATGGTCCTGAGAAACATATTTCATTTAATTTGATTCTCGCCTCGTTCTGCATCTGTTCCACGAACGAGATTTCATGTACAAAATGCAGTTTTTCCATCGACGTCAATGATCTTGTCATTATTCGTACAACTGATTGCGTTTTGTGATCTTATCCATAATTCTAAATAATGTTGCTAGAGCACAAGTGTCTGAATCAATCTCTTAGGCTTCCTCTGGAGTCTAGTCCCAAGTTCCTTTCTCTCTGCCTGATCGAACATTATATGATATGCGCATACAATACTTTGGAGAAGAATCCCAGCAGTGTGAATCACGCACGAGAAACGCATGATGTGGACATTCTTTTCTGGTACCGCGCCGTGCCCTAAATCTGTCCCAATGAGATTATAAAACCTTCAGCAGTCCTGAGAGAATGTCAAATCTTATCCTTTGCTCTATGTCTTTGCTATCATCAAAAAAATTAGTCAAACATGCATCTTGACATCATCACGAGTAGTGGAGCATCCTGGTGACAGAAGTTTCAGACCAACCAAGTGCATTCCCAGAGAGAGAGAATACTTGAATAACTTGCATAGAGATAATCTTAGGTTCTTCGGATCCTCCAGGATGCCTAGAAAAAATTCTCTAGTGTTTCAATCGTGGTCGCAGGTGGGATCTTCACCCACTGGATTTCTCGAGGTTGAGATCACAGACCTGTTAATATACTAATACGAGTAGGCTCTGATGCAACTCTGTTATCCTGATCGATATTGCTCTTCAGGATTACAGCCCTGTGCTATCTAATCTCGACACTGCTCTGCATGACAGTTTATTATGCACCAGATAACCTGCAGGGTCTGGAACAGAGGTCTCAGCTCTATTCGAATCGGATCACCATAGATACTGCAGAAAATCAGTGCGCAGCGAACCATCGATCTCAACTGCGCCGGTTACTGTCAAGGGAGACTGGGCATGAGCTTGGCTGAGGCACTCAGAAGAGTGGTGTCGATCGATTTACGAAGTTTTATTTTTAGTCGATCGATTATAGCGTGATACGAGCGTTTCTCTGCTGCGGATGTTGTGCGTCAATATAGCTGCTGGGTCTGAGCAAAACGTAATGTGTGGTCGTTCTTAGTTGCTTTAAGTTAACCTTGAAACTGCTACATGCGATAGAACGCTGTTAAAAGAGCAAGAAGAAAATTAATGTATAGTTGAAAACTGAAATAGATAAATAAACTAGACTACTCTATTTAGATGCACAGTGCTATGGCGCTCCTCGTCGGCCACAACGCCAAATGTTGTATGTATAGGCTTTATATGCACTCTCAGATTAACACCTGTAAGCTAACTTTTATACTCAACTCTTAACTCAACATAAGAGATTCAGATTGCTACGTACTTAGGGATCAATCCACCAGGGAGCGTGGTGCACACACATAGGATTATAGTATCGTTTAGAGCTAGATAGGCAACAATTTATGTAAAGAAGTAATAGTGACAGGGGAAGTGAAGTCAGGTGATTGGTTGAAAACAATAAGATGAAATACTAGGTCTAGAGATTTATATCAATAAATTAAAACACAATCAAGGAATGCTAAGGGTTTTCAAAGAATCAAGATTCTACAACTCGAATTCAAGTAAGCAAGTAAATCCAGCTCTCGCATGGCAAATTACTCAATCAGTTTGGCCTAAGTTCTACTGTTCGCAGCTTCGCATGCAAACAAGGATCAAGCGTAGATCAGTACCAATACTTTGGTGTATCGAACGAACCTACCTCAGACAAGCATTAACAGACATATCGTAATGTTCAACTAGATCCTCGACCAATCTCTCGTATGCGGCTAGATATCTAATCTACATGGGCTCAGGTTTTCGTTAATTAATTGCACTATCCGTGCCTCTAAATTGTCCTATGATTTTACAGGTTCAAGCAATCAGTCACACTCTCGGCTATCACTATCCTTACTACTTCTAAGATCTAGTAATTACAACATGTCACTGCTGGTGTATTGAGTATCTTATAAGATAACCTACGCAATCCTATGACTATAAGTTTGACTTACAGACAGTGAAACCCCTTAACACTAACTAAAATGATTAATAAGACAATGAAAGCCAATAAATACAAATCATAGTCACTTGAATAAATAGTACGATTAATAAATTTCAATATATTTCACGAAGGAGTTCCAATAAATCTTCGAATTGGAGAATTTATTTCTCTAATAGAAATTAAACACAATGATAAAAAATAAGCTTAGCGTCAACAATGGCTATAGAAAAACTATAAATAATCTCAGGTATAAACTGTGCATGGGTATTCTTGTAACGTTACATCGCATCTGGGATTATAATCAGAACCATAAAAAAAAATTAGTCGGGGTGCTGTCTTCTGGGATCACCGACTATTGATGGTAAGGTTGTCCTTGTCGATGCGACTTCACACTCATCTCATCTCCTCGACAGCTTCCTCTCGCGAGGCAGATCATACTCCTATCTTCAGTAAATCGGGCATAACTAGATGACTAACCGGCCGATCGACACTCAAACCGGTCGTCATTGGGAAAGTTCATAACCCATATCTGTATAATTTGAGATCAGCATAAATATATAACTGTGAAGATACTCCATCCACTCAGCTAAACATCTGACGCATCTACGCAGATTCTTCATGCTCATAAAATTCCTAGAATCACAGTTCTCCGAGAATGTACATGCAACTGAGTATCTAAAAATACTCCAAACATATATAATACGACTCTGAAATATGGCTGATATAATGGCCGAATAGTGGTAAACTATCAGAGCCCTAATCAATGGATCAATATACCAAATTACTGAAAATCTTTTTTATTTTCTTTTTCCAATGTACCATTAATGATAAGATCCATAAGGAAGGCATAATGATGATCCTACCAATGAGCGGAAATTATCCAAAACAGATGATCCATATTTCTAAAAGTGACGCAGAGTAGCGATAATATTTGGATCTGAGGAATCCGTGAGAGTGCTCAACTTGACACCACCAGTGGGACATTCAAAGAACGAACACATGAGTTTGACTGATTCCTCGCAGGTGCGCCACGAGCGGGTTGCAGCATGTGAACATGCTCCCTGTAATCTCTCGCTTTCTGCTCTAAATTATTTTTTTAACCGCTATGCATTCCTGATACCATTTCCTAAAAATGTTTCATGTTTGTTGACATAGATACTTTCAACCAAAAAGCTTTAGTGAAGAAATTGTGAGGAACATACTCTACTCTGGCTGCCCGGTTTTTCTCTGTAAGGATAGACCTCTCTACTTGATATCCAGATTTAACTGTAAGTATTTCGCAGTCTTGTGTAAAATTCCATCGTAGGCTTGGTGCAACTAACTGAAACGCGACTTAATGTATATTTTTCAGTGATCTTCACATCCTGAGCCTGTACATCGCATGTTCTGCGTAGTTGTATCTATAAGCAGAGTCTACTGTAAGATCCGCGGTAAAAATATGCTGATTTTTGTGTGCTGCGTCTCGGGCTATTGGTTTGTGAGCCAAGTGGACCTTTCATACTAAGATAAGATGCATCACTGCATCCACCTTTTGATTAGTCGCTTTGCTAACTCAACAGATCTAGCAGAGACAATACTACTCAAGTCATAGATGTGAGTAGTACGATCTGATTGGTTCCACGGGTGATGCATTCCTAAAATACCGACCTTTGAATACGTGGGAAAACAAGGGTGTTCGGTTTTTCTATCAACCTCGCAAAATTTCTTTCCCAAGCATAGCTGTATTTGAAATCCATGATGTCTTTAAAACTATAATCATCCCTTCATCCTTGTGAAGGCCATAGTTTATCCCATGACTTCTAATTTAAACCTTTGGGTTACCCGCCTGAGATCCACAAAATTGAGCCACTGCACTCGTTATTGTCTTCGTTACTGTCATGGGGATAAGAAAACATTGATATCACGTGATTGGGAGAGCATGCTGTCACCACAAATTTAAGTAATCACTGTCTCTTTCTCCCTTAGTAAAAACCTTCAAGTCCATCCATTTACTCTGCTATTTAGAGAGATCCTGGATAATTCCAAAAACTTGTTGTTTTTGAGCCCCCCAAACTCTCAGGCATTCCGAAGTATCATCTCATTCCTCCTAGATTTTGAATCCCCAAGATATCGCCGAAGTTTCCTGTCTGTGGATTCTTCAATGCATGTGTTCAAATTGAATTGACGTTGTTTGGAAGTTTATATGCTGACATGATACAAACCTCATATTTCTTTAAAATCCTGAGAATTGTCTGGGCATTGCTCTTTTTTTGCTTTACACAAAAGAGATTGTCATCTGCAATAACAAGTGAGAAATTGAGGAGCAAGACCTTGCAAGACTTTCATCTCCAGTCAATTGGTTTCTGTCTTTATGCCTTTTTTAGTATTCGCTATCAGTGCATTCGTACACAGAATAAATAAGATAAGGGGACAATGGATCATCATGTCGCAAAACCCTCCTATGGAATTATGTGCCCCTTCGGGTCTTGAGGCATTCGGGTAAAATGCCGTGTACTGTACCATTGATATACATTCCAATCATTAACTGAATCCACTCGTGCTAAAACGCCATCTTGTGAGTAAAGCCAGAATAAAAGATCATTCCACCCTATCTATAGGCTTTACTCAGTGATACTGTTTTTTATAGCCATCAACTTACTTTAGCATGCTTTATTTTTTCTCAGCCCATGAAACATCTCCTGAGCTACAATAATGTTATCCAGAGATCAACCTTCTAGCCACGAAAGCGGACTGAGTTTCCGAAATAAGATTAGGAAGACATGCCTTCATTCTTTGACAAAAACTTAGAAACCACTTTATATCTAACACTACAAAGACTTATTTTCCTAAGCTCTGTTATTCTCCTACGTCTCTCTATCTGGGAATCAAGGAAACGTTTGTAATGTTTAACCTTTCATCTATCTATCTAGAGGTCGAGAAATTATTGGCCATTCTCCAACATATTATTTTTAAAGGTATGCATGAGTGTTAAAATAATGATGTCATTCCATCTGGACCAGGGGCTTTTTCTGGGCATCATAAATAAGGCTTGCCCGTACTTCTTCCTCTGTCACATTCCCTGATATGTTTGTGATTCAATTTGAGGAGTGATACCAGTTGAAATCTCATCCAAAAAACTTTCAAATTCTGATTGTGAAGGCTGGTGCTAAAGCAAATCTTCAAAATAGTCCACTGCAACCTTCTCAATTCTTTTCTCCTCTATTATCCAGTTTCCATTATCATCATATAAACCCAATCCTATTACGAGCTCGGTGTTGCTTCGTAGGAGCATGAACAAAACTTTGTATTATGATCCCCTGAGGTATATTAACATAATTACGACTCTTTTGTTGTGCAAGAACTCATCCTCATCTTTATACGCTTCATCTAACTTCCTATATACTTCCCAAATATTTCCTGATTTTGCTATTATCAGTCTGAACATCTTCGAGTGCTTTTTGATGCTGCATTAATTTTTTCCTTCCATATGGTGGGTTATTTTTATCGCCAGCAAGCAATCTCATGGTGACAGCTACTGTTTTTCTCTACAAATTTCCCCTTATTGCCATCATTTGAATTCCCCTATCCTCTACGTATGGTGTCCAATAAGCCATCCGGACCAATCCATCTTTTATCGAACTTAATACTGGGCCACTCCTGGGTACTTTGTTCTCAAGATGAGCCACCACCGGCCGTGATAAGAACTTATCATGCCCCAAATATTCTCTATAAGAGCATGAAAACAGTGAATGCCAATGCTTCAATTGCTATAAGCTGTATCCGAGCGGTCACCTAATCATTTGTTTTTCTCTTCTTCTTTTCCAAGACATCTGGTTTCGCCCGAGCCATAAATTCCAAAAGTCCACTATTTGTAATCATATTATTGAATGTTAAAAATCATGCACCTCTTAAAGAGTTCCTTCTTTTCATTGGTTCCAGGTGATCTCATTTAAATCTCCAACAATAAACCAGCGGTTCTGATCTTGCTAAAGCATATCCATAAGTTGTTCCATACTGTGCTCCCTTAATATTTTGGCCAAGTCTCTGTATACAAATGTCATGAAAGCTTATTTTCTGAGAGCTACCGCCAGACATCTATTATTCTGTTACTTTGAGTATAATATTGAACCTGATACTCATTGTTAAAATATAAAGCTAATCCTTCACTCGGATCAATTTGAGATCCGCCGTAACCAAATTGTCATAGCCAAAATTGTGATTAAATTCTCGAACGAAGGTAAAATAACTGTTTTGTTTCCGCGATAAGAATACTCTCGTTTATGTTTTGTGTGAAATCTCTTTGAGGTAACTGATTCTCCATTTACTTCCAATGCCTCTGCAATTCCAAACTAAGGACTTTCATAAAAGAAACTTTGAAAATCCTGCCTTTGAGGCCAAGCTAACAGGTTTGAGGAAACCCTAGTAAGATGCATGTAAATTATGTAGTTGCATCGTTTGTCCGAACAGAAACAGACTTGAAAAGAACTGCTTCTAATCTCAACAACTCGTAATACCCGACTGAACAAAGTTCTATTAATTGTTAGCGGGCGCGCATACTCATGCATAAAAAATACAACCAAACAACGAGCCACACCTAATGCCAATAATGCCTGGACAACCAAAGAAAAATACGGTCCATGTTCATGTTTTAAACCGCCCGATTCCCATGAGACGATGATCCTAACCAATAGTTAAAACGTCTCATAGATGTGATCATCGAATCGTGTTGTGTAGCTGTGTAGGCGCCTTAGACGTGCTGTTTCTGTGTTGTGGTTTAAGATGTAAGAGAATTAACTTTTATGAGTTTACTATATGAATCTATCCAAGATCAAAAATTCAAATTTATATTTGAATTTTAAGCCGCTATGACGTTTTAG
>CAJHQP010006694.1:0-36690 GCA_905132765.1 Moricandia arvensis | reverse complement strand
TTTTGTAAGTTTGGTGAGATTTTAAATAAAGGGAGAGTGAAGAGGAAGTTGGATTGGTTTATATAGAGAAACCCAAGGAGACAAAGTTGGTGAACGGACGAAGTGGGTTACTGACACGTGGCTTTCAAACTGGAGACGTGACCGGCACATGAGATCGTTCAGAAAATTTAAGACAAGCTAATCAGTATCAGGAAGGTTTTGTTTTTAATTGGATAATCACTGGACAGTCTCAAAGCCAATAATGAGACTGATTATGAGCTACCAAAATTGTTGATCGTCAATCTTCGATTTTTTACTGTATAATTATAAATTAATCATACTCTAACTTTAGAAATGAATATACAACCAAAAATTTTAAACACATTAACTTCAAAAATTAATTTTTAATCATGTTTTTATACAATAGGAGGATTTCAGATCAATACTAATATACATAGTTGTGATGGTATTAGCATTTACAATATAATCCAAGCATAAAAGATTTCGGAATAATAGTACTCAAACTATAATAAATCCTCTCATACCCCTAAATCTCAACTTCTAATCTCTCTAGGACACATTTCTTCTTTTAATTTTCTATGTCAAACGAAAAAATATAAAATTAAAATTGAAACGTGAATATTTTTTATTTGATTTATAGAATTTGATAAAAATATTTCAAAAATCAAAAACCTTTTTTCCATATTTTCACGAAAATCATCAAAAAATATGATTAAAAACGATTTTAAAATACTTTTTTCGAATTTGAACCTATAGAATTTAAATATTTGCCCATGGGGTTCACCCATCCATTGGGGGGTTAGGGTTTAGTTTTGAACACCGGATAGGATTTAATTTGGGAGTTTAGGTTTTGTTAAAAAAAAAGAATTATGAAATAGGGGTATAAGAGATCGTGCGAGCCCATAGGAGATTACCTCTAAAAAAATAGGGGTACAGGAGAAGTTGACTCATTAACATATCATATACGATATAAATTTAGAATAAATTATTTCTATATTATATAATCTCTTTTTAATAGAAATATAAATTATAAAAAAACTTTTAAAATTATAAATCAATAACAAAATAACTTATTCGATTACCTACTTTTCAAACTTTTAGATAACATTCATTATCATCATTATTTTTTTTTGAAGGGCAACAACCATTCATTATTATGAAACTAAAACGTGTATTAAAGGAAAACGTATGAAGCTCATAAAACAACAACACCCAAATACGTAGGACGTTCAACGTAATATGCAAATTACATATTAACATGTTTGGTTGAGCAATGTGAAAATGGATTGGTAAAATGAGACAAAGAGTCGGGGTTTTCTACGAAGTTGGTTGGATAATTTCATAGTAATAGAACTAATATAAATAAATTGCGTGTGTAGGTTGTGTTGGCGGGCTAATTATCTCCACACGTTGCAATGTTGCATAACATCACGTAACGGTAACACTATTCTCCAACCGGAATTGCTTTTTATGTTTTGATTTAGTTTTACATTTGAGAAAAGTTATCTTCCAGATGTTTGACTTTTCTGACTCCCCATGAAGGCATGAGATTAACGATATAAGTTTTCGTTTCTTTTTTTTTTTTGTTACGAATTGTCTGTCTACTTGTACGATTTTTTCATTTTTAAACAAGTTGCAAACATCAAAAATAAATAAATAAGCAAAGGCGAGATGCAAAACAGTCTTTTATACGTTTTCTTTCTTCTTAAAATTACTTAACCCAACCGAAATAACCACCATATGTCTCTTCATTTATTCATACTTGTTCTATTCGTGTTGATTGACTTTCATTACGTTACATTTTTGGATGGGAATATGAGAATCTTCTATAACATATAAGTTCGTATATTAGTTAATCGTTGAAACTAAAGTTATAGATATCAACGTTCAAACATATATATGTGCCTTATTTGTTGGGAAGATTTAACTTTTACCTTTCATTTGGTACCATTATTCTTGTTCACTTTTTTTTAAATATATATTTTCAAAAGTATCTTTGTATAAGATTCTATTAAAGAGGTAAAATACATTTATACTTTTGATTTATAAATATAAATAATTATTTAAATAAATAAAAATAAACATGAAAAAAAGAAAAAAATGAAAAGACTATATATTTAAAAAGTTTTCGAATTATACTTTTCAAATTCGAGAATTTATATAAATATCTTTTGATTTTTTTTACATTTTTCTTAAAATTAAAAAAAAGATTTTTGAAACCATTTTTAAAATTTTTAATTTTAAGTATTTATTTATCTTTTTATTAAAATTCTAAATCATACTCTCTAAAACCCTAACCCTCAAATCTAAACACTAAATCTTGGTTAACTAACTCTAAGGATATAATTGTTTATTTATTTTATTTAAACCAAAATTAAATGTGATTAAGGTAAAGATGAAAAAATATACTAAGAAAGTGCTAATTTTAACAATTTTTCTTATTTGTTTGCGTCTAACAATCTTATTATTCAATAATAAAATAAACATTTCTTCTCAACTCGACCAGCTAATATGGGTTCAAATTGACAAAGTAAGAAATATTCATCAGTTTTATAGCGTTAAAATTATGAAACCTTGATTGAGTACGTACAATTTAAAACTATAGATAAATAATTGAAATTTATGTATTCAGAATCTATATCGAAACAAGTGATTGTAGTTTAGTAATAACCTTTAGAGTTCGGCGTATATCCATGTTGATTATGAGATCTATATTATTGTTGTTTGGTCAAAATTTGAGTTTTGGTCTAGATAGTGTGATACACGTTTAGGATAGTCCAATATATAATACTATTAAGTACATTACTCTTGGGACCGTAGAACAATCGATAAAATTTATAAAAAATAAATAAAATTTATACTAATAAAAGGGATTATGTGAGTCTCTACCAAGTGTTCACGTGAGCATAAAATTCTTCGTCCAAAAGAAGCCGTGTGGCATTATTACTAATAAAAAAAAATTAGTAAAAATATGCAATATAAAAAAAAATATATAATATAAAAAATATAAATATTACATTAAACATTTATTTTAATAGTATAATTTAATAAAAAATAAGAAAATTATAATAAGTAAATATATAATATATAAAAATAAACAATAAATAAATATACAATATAAAAATAACTAAACTAAAAATATATCTGAAAAATACATAGTAAAAAAAATAATAAATAAACACATAATACATTAAACATAAACATTATATTAAATATCTATCGTAATATTAGAATAAGTAAATGTATAATATATTAAAAAAAATAAGTAAATACAATATAAGGAATTTAAATTTTACATTAAATATCTAACATAATATTATCATTTGATATAAAGAAATAAAATTAGGATAAATAAATATACAATATTAGAAAAATAAATTATGAGTAAATATATACTATAATAAATGAAAAAAATAAATTAAACATCTATCTGAAAAATGTACAGTAAAATAAAAAAGTAAATATAGAATATAAAATAAAAATAAAAATATTACATTACACTTCTATCAAAATATTAGAATAAGTAAATATAAATATAAAAATAAATAAATAATAATTAAATATATAATATAAAAAATAGAAATATTACATTAAATATTTATTATAATATTATAATTTGATATAAAAATAAGAAAATTAAAATAAGTAAATATATAATATAAGAAAATATAAATAATAAGTAAATATATAATATAAAAAATGAAAAATTAAATTATACATCTATCTGAAAAATATATCTTAAAATAAATAATAAGTAAATATAAATATAATAAATAGAAATGTTACATTAATCATATATCAGAATATTATAATAAGTAAATATGCAATATAAAAAATAAAATATCACATTAAGCATCTATCATAATATTATCATTTGATATAAAAGCAAGAAAATTAGATTAAGTAAATATATAATATAAGAAAGAAATTAAATATACAATATAAAAATAAAATAAAACTAAATTAATATCTATCTGAAACATGTATAGTACAATAAATTATAAGGAAAATACAATATAAGAAATAAAAATATTACATTAAGCATCTATCGTAATATTAGAATAAGTAAATATATAATATAAGAAAAAAAAATAAGTAAATATACAATATAAAAAATATAAAAATACATTAAACATCTATCTAAAATAAATAATAAGTAAATATACAATATAATAAATAGAAATATTATATTAAATATCTATCGTAATATTATCATTTGATATAAAAGCAAAAAATTAGAATAAGTAAATATTAAATATAAGAAAAATAAACAATAAGTTGATATACAACATAAGAAATGAAAAAAAAAACTAAAATTAAACATCTATATGAAAAAAGTATAGCTTTTATGGTTTTTTGTAAAGATATATGTGTAATTAGATACGTTTTGATATACGTTACTCCTTGTGCCATTATTTTCTATTTCCAGAAAACAATACATGGTTAAGCACCAATATCACTTAGGTTAAACAACATCAAAATTCAAACATTGCAAAAATGCTCACATCAACATTACAATACAATAATTTTAACCTAAAAAGATATGAAAACTTTTTATTATGCATACCATAATTACAAAGCACTATAATGTCCAAAAAGTAGTTATATAGTTAATATTTGAAAATCAAAATAGCTCGGTATTTAGCGTAAATTAACCTAAATCTATATTAAAACTTGATAATCCATGTTAAACCACAGTTAAAATAAACGAAAAGTGACATTATTCTTTTATTGTCAACCCCCAATTAAATTGAAAAGTTTTTTGACAGCTACCACATTTGACATTTTAGAGTCTCATATAAAAATATAAATTTTTATCCATTTAGTAAAATCTGAAAAATGTTAATTGTCAATTTGAGGGCATGTATATCCGGGTCTCTTAGGTTGGGGTTCTTAACTTATAATTTCACGTTTTTTTTTTTTTTAATTTTCCCGTTAAGAGACGTCTCTTAAGTCTCTTATTTAAGAGACGGTTCTTAAGTTTTATTAGTTAAAAGCTAAAAAACGTCTCTTAGAAAAGCTAAGAACCTCATGCTAAGAGCCCGCAATAAACATGCTTTCATGGACTCGAAATACAGAACGATGACGTTTCAGAATCTAAACACAAATAGGTTTGTCAGAGAGGATCGGATCCCATAGCCTTGCACATTCAGGTGACGTATTATTAGACCTGAAAGGATATATCCATCTTCAGGACGTATTATTACGACATCAGTACGCCACGAACTTTCTAGCTACATGAATAAATCGAATATTTTTAGGTTCAAAGCTATGATCAAAATTATAACTACGAAAATTGAATAACATTTAAAGTTAGGTAGTTTTTTAATAATCACATTTGATGTTTGGTCCATAATACATACTATAGTTTTTTGAGAACATAATACATACCACAGTTAATCATGAAATTTGGTGTCTGGTCCTAACATGACTTAAATCGAAACATTATAAATTTATAATAGCTGATATGTAGCAATTCCAAATGTGCATTGATCAGTTCTAAAACTACTGCCGTCCACACATTTATGAGACTTCAATCATTTTAAAAAGATGTGGCCCTTACAATTAAAATAGGAAAGAAAAATAAGCATACGGATGAACTGGAGAAAAAAAAATCTTTTTTTCTCAAAAAAAAAAAAGAAAAACTGGACAAAAAAAGGGAGATTATTGACAAGTAAATTTCTCATGACTTTCAAAATTTTGGGACTCTCTTGTATTGGTTCATGGATTTCAAAAATCTTAATAGAATTCATTGTTATTGGTTTAAGAATTTTCAAAATCCATTCAAATCCCTTGTTATTCAAAATAAATAATTTTTTATTGATTTTATAATTCTAACTAAATCTAGTGTTATTGAAACATGAATTATATTCATTTTTACTCATAATACTAAACATTCAAAATATGATATGTATCCATGAGATTTCCATGTGATAAAATACTAGAAAATAAATAATTATTCTTACTAAATATTTATTGAACTTTCAATCCAAATTATATGTCCAAAATTAAGTCTTACATTTTTGAATATATAATATATTTTATATACTTATATTCTGAATATATAATTATATTTATATTATTTTCTCATTAATTATTAAAAACTAAAATAGCATATGAATGACTAAAAACATAATACGGTTAAATTGGTTAATATAATATTCATTTTATCATATTTTTATAGTTTTGTATGTATCATTATTATTTTCCTTTTTAACAGAAGAACATATTTTGAAAATAATAATAATTATTCTATATAATTTAGAATAATATAAATTATATATTTATTACTTTACAAAAAGAGTGATAGAAAAGAATTAATACAAATTCATAAAAATCTATACCAATCTAAGAAGACTTATGATCAAATTTTATAAGTCAATGCATATATAGTTTCAAAATTTACATAACTTTTAAAAATATATCAACTCTTAAAATTCACAAACTCTACACAAATTCATTTCTCAATACCGTATTATGTTTTAGTCATTCATATGTTATTTTAGTTTTTAATAATTAATAATACAATAATATAAATATAATTATATATTCAAAATATAAGTATATAATATATATATATATATATATATATTCAAAAATGTAAGACTCAATTTGTATGTATCATTATTATTTTTATTTTTGACAAAAGAACATGTTTTGAAAAAAAAATCAAGCTATATAATTTAGAATAATATAAATTATATATTTATTAATTTACAAAAAAGTGATACAAAATAGCTAATACAAATTCATAAAAATCCATACTAATCTAAGAAGACTTATGATCAAATTTTATAAGTCAATGCATATATAGTTTTAAAATCTTCATAACTTTTAAAATCTATCAACTCTTAAAATTTACAAACTCTATACAAATTCATTTCCCATTACCCTTCCCACGCCCTAAATCTTTGTACTTGACCATCTAAATTACAAAGATTTTATTTTGAGTATAGTCCATTTTTTCTTAACATGTGGTCTAACTCGAAAATGTTACTTGATTTAAACAAGTGATAATTTTTTTTACCACAATTTTATATATAAATATATATATATATATATCTTCTGTAACATTTTTGTGCACTTATTTCTTCTTAACATCAACCACAATAAAACTGAAGCAATGATACTTCAAAGATTTTAGAGATACAGTAAAAACTCTATAAATTAATAATGTTAGGACTTTGGTATTTTATTAAATTATAGAGTTATTAATTTACAAAAAAAATTAGATTCTTTTATTCAAGAAATATTTTTTTTCTAAAATAAAAATATATATTTGATTTTAGTGTATATATATTAATTAAATTTTGAAAACATGACATTTATATTAGGTTTATTATATTATTAGTATATATAAAATATGTCTCACAGAATTTGAATGTGGTTTTTAGATATAATTTTACGAAATCTCATCAAATTATATTAAGTGTTAAGAGATATTAAATAATTCTGTTATGAATATAAAACAATCAATATAATGTTTAGTTTGTACTTATATAAAATGTATATATATATTTAAATTATTAATTTCTAATTGTAATGAGACCATATATTTAATTAATATTTTTTAAAAATTTATTATTTTATTATTTTATAGATTTATGTTATTTTGAACTGATTTAGTTCAAAATCAATTTTTTTATTAATTTATAATATTTATTAATTTATAATATTATTAATTTATCAAATATTAATTTATAGAGTTTTTAGAGCATCTCCAATGTAAAACTTCATTTTTTCCTCCAAAATAGAGTAAAAGTAGATATAGAGTAAAAGTGTTCCAACCCTACTCCATTCTTCACTCCATAATGGAGTCATGAACAAACAAAAAATAGATTACTCCATTTATGGAGTAAACTTCAAAATGGAGTGAGATATGAAGTTGGGTTGGAGCATTTGTTACTCCATATTCACTTTTACTCCAATTTGGAGGAAAAAATGGAGTATTGTAGTACATTGGTAGTTGCTCAAAAAGAAAAAGAGATAGTACATCGATATACACATTTTTTGTTGTTGTTAAGTCCAAATAAAGTGAATTGCTATTTTCTTAAAAGTGTCGCTTTTTCAATCACTGATTCTTTGCTATATTTGTCATACTTCAACGCTCTACTTTCTCAATAATCCTACGAAGCTCCTATATTTTGCAGCTAAACTATAGCGATCGAGACTGCAAAAAAATTAAAATAATAATTTAGATTGCAAAAAAAAGATAAAAGAAATAATTTAGATTGCAATTGTCGCTTTCTGTAACCCGACCAAAACCACCGTTTCAATGAGACAAAGTTGCTTATTCATCAGGATTAGTTTAGACTTTACACGCAGTTTATTTGACACGACATGAATGTATTATTATGTGATAAACTTTGTCTTTATATATGTATGGTAATGTGTGATAAACTTTGAATTATTATGCAATCAGTTGCTGTCTAATACTCCCTCTTCATCATGATTCATGTTTTTTAAAAAAATTATTTATAAAAATATTTTTTTTATGTTTTCTATGAGAATATTGCAAACTCCAAAAAAATTAATTGATTTTATTAAATATAGGAAATGCCATACAAAATGAAATTTTTCATTAATAGAGTAACCTTATGGGCTATATTCTCAAATAGACGTTCTAAAAATTAAAATATTTTACAATAATTAAATTAATTATCATATAATTAAATAATCAAAACATTTAGCTGAACACTACAAGAAAACAAGCTCATACCGAGGGTCAAAATCGTCAGTATGTCGTCGGAATAATCGTATTCCGACGACATACCGAGGAAATATATCCTCGAAAAAAATTCCTTGGGATTTCATTTTTCCTCGGAATTCCCTCGAAATTTTCTGACGGAATTCCGAAGAAACATAATTCCGAGGAAACTGTGAGGACCACAGTTCGTCGGAAAAGTCCTCGGAATATACCGAAGAATCTATCCCTCGGTATATACCGAGGACACTTCCGAGGGACGAATCCTCGGAAGTTCAGACGAATTGTTCCGAGGAAGACTGCTCCTCGGAAAATTCCGAGGAAACCTGCTCTCGGAATATTCCGAGGGAGCTCTTCCTAGGAAAATTCTGAGGAAGCCTTCCCTCGGAAAATACCGAGGGAGCCGTTCCTCGGAAATTTTCAAGGGCAGGCTTCCTCGGTATATTCCGACGACGGCTTCCTCGGTATATTCCGACGACTATGATCGTTGGAATATTCCGAGGGAGCTTTTCCTCGGAATATCCAAATTTTTTTTTTTTTTAAATTAATTTTTTGAAATTTAAATTCAAAAATATAAAATTAAAATTAAAATTGAAAACATATTATATAAAATTCAAAGTCGTACAAATAAAAATAAAACATTCTGAGTTTTTGAAAAAAAAAAACTACGGGTTTTGGGCGTTCGGGTTTGGCATCACTTATTGTCCACGTTAATACTGCCCGCATTTGAAAGTTCTCTTTACACGAAATATCGTATGTTTCAGCACCTTCAGCCCATAGTTGTTGCCACTCATATATTAGTGGCTGAAGAAACACATCAAGTGATCTCTTAGGATACTCTGGTCCGAGAACGAGAATGGAGAGAAACAGAAACTCTCGTCGCAAGCACAAATTTGGGGGTAAGTTGTATGGTGTAACAATGACTGGCCATAGAGAATATTTTCTTCCACTCTTCTCATACGGGCTGAAACCATCAATACATAATTCAAGGTAGACATTTCTTCTCTCATACGCAAAGTCGGGATACTTTGATTGGAAATACTTCCACGCTTTTGCATCTGAAGGATGTCTAATCTCACCATCTGTTGAGTGCTCCGCATGCCATCTCATTCGTTGCGCTGTGCGTTCCGAAAGATACAACCTCTGCAACCTTTCCGTCAAAGGCAAATACTACATCCTTTTATATGGCACTGGAACTCTTCCACTCGTATCTTTATAACGAGGCTTTCCACAAAATTTGCATGTAATCTGCTGGTCATCCGCCCTCCAATAAATCATGCAGTTATCGCTGCATACATCTATTACCTGATAAGATAAACCAACACCAGCTACGAGTTTCTGAACCTCGTAGTATGAACCTGGAGCTACATTATCCTCAGGTAGAATACCTTTAACAAAATCAGCTATCGCATCCACACAGTCTTCAGCCAAGTTATAATCTGTTTTAATGTCCATCAGTCTTGTAGCAGATGATAAAGCTGAATGACCATCTCTGCAACCTTCGTACAATGGTTGCTTTCCAGCATCCAACATATCATAAAATCTCTTAGCTTCTGCATTGGGTAAATCTTCCCCTCTAAAATGATCATTTACCATCTGCTCAGTACCTACACCATAATCTACATCCGTTCTAATTGGTTCTTCTAATCTAACCGCCGGCTGAGGTTCGCTAGTACTACCAAGTTCATATTTAGTTTCCCCATGATGATACCAAATTTTGTAACTTTGTGTAAACCCACTCAAATATAGATGATTCCAAACATCCCACTCTTTAATAACCTTTCTATTTTTACAATTAGAGCAAGGACATCTTAACTTACATGTTTCTGCTTCCGGTTGTCGGCGAACTAACCCCATGAATTCGGTTATACCTCGTTGGTATTCTTCCGTAAGCAATCTCGTATCCGGATCCAAATGAGGTCGATCGATCCAAGAACGAAAATAATTTGAAGAAGACATGTTTTTTTGAAACCAAATTCGTGACAGTAGAAGGGAAGAAGAAGAAATGGAGTGAATGAAGAGGAAGAGGGGTGGCTGTATTTATAGATGAAATCATGTCGACATACTGAGGAAATTCCGAGGAGAACCGACACTTCTTCGGAATTTCCTAGGAATTTTTAAAATCCCCCAAGGGCTCTCCAACGGCTCTCTAACGGCTATAAAAAGTCCTCGGAATTTTTTAAAATCCTCGTCGGTTTTTTCCGACGAACATGGTTTCCTCGGTATTTCCTCGGAATATACCGAAGAAATGTGTCTTCTGAATTTCCTCGGAAAATTCTGAGAAAATTCCGAGGAAACCACATTTCTTGGTTTCCTCGGTATTTCCTCGGTTTTTGGTCAGAAAATTCCGAAGAACTCATTTTCCCTCGGTATGTCCCTCAGAATAACGATGTTTTCTTGTAGTGGAAGACATATAGAATGAGAGGTACTTCTTTTTTTTGTTCATATAGAATGAGAGTACTTAGATGAAGATATATGGAGAGAAAATCTCAAAAGTTTTTCTTTTAAAATTTTAGATACTAAGAACTTGGGAGTGAAGATGCTGTTAGTTTTTTTTTGGTGTTACGATCGTGTTACAGTTTGAGCAACATAAGAAAAATATTTTAAGTAAAAAAAACAAACACAAACACCTTTTTGCTTTTTTCACAACAAGTATATATATATATATATATATATATATATATATATATATAGTTTTGCTGAGTTCGTGACAATTTCCATAAACTAGATACTTTGATCCCTTTTTTCTATAAGTTATTCTTTTGCCATCGGTTGTCAATATATTAGTTGCTTTTGTGCGTATGCTTCTAGTTTTCTACAGAAATATATGAAAAGTAATTAATACCAACAGCGATGGTACTATAATGTTCAATGTATATCTTTAAAATACATAATTTATATATTGGCATGGTAGGTTTTGAAACGTAGAAAAATATATACCCTGACTTTTGTAGTGTTGATCCACTGTTTTTCAGTTTTACGATTAATATTCATCATTCGTAACTATAATACGTTTGGTTATCTTTTTCAATAATGCCAAGTATTAAGAATAAAAATACAGACAAAGTATTGCAAATAGGTTCTGCAAGACTCATGCATGGCTAATTAAAAACTGATTCCCCCTGTTAAACTTGGGTCCAAAACTCTCTCAGCTGTTTTGTTGGCTTTATAAAAAAATGATTGCAAATATGTCAACCGAAAATGTTTTACAGCAGCAGTACGTAGTTGTAGTTAACTTATAAGTATGACGAGAACAGCTTAATATTAAAATTGTGATTTGAATGTACAATATTCAGTAGTTTATTGAATTATTGGGTCATCACCAACCGGTAGGGTTGGGATAACAAATAAGCATATGCATGGGTTTACCAAAATACAAAGACCCATAAGATCAACCTGCGTGGCGGCTACTTTAGTTGTCCAATTTTGCGTGATATTTTCATCAAACAGATTCCAAGAATCTAAACAAAAACTCAAAAGGTTGAGTCACAAAACAAAAACGCTATACTTTTAGCTAAAACGACACGTGTTGATATGAGTTATACATGTAGCTAGGTATAAGTGACATCATCACCATGTCCATATGTATATATGAAATCAGGAATAAGTGTATTTGTTAGGTGAGTAATGTACCCACCACGAGGAAGAAAAGTATTACATAATCGTCTAAATCATTAACCATATGTATCCTGGAACGTTGCTATTGTTTTACTCAGTTAACTATCATTATAAAATGTAATCTGTGTTTGCTTCTTAGCATTGTATTAAGATCATGCAAGACCTTTCGCCTTATTTGACGAATTGCGAAAACACGATCCTATAAAAAAATAAAAAATATCAACACATGGAAGACTGTTGCAAAGACATGTGTGATTTACAAAACAAATAACTTTACTAATATATGTTTGTTTGTTGAGATTTTGTTCGGAGTTGTAAATTAGATTTAATTAGTGGACATATATAAGGACGATGATCCTATGAGACAGTCATGAAAAAAAAGTAACAACAATTTTTGAAAGGTAAATCTCTCAAATAGATTTTTTTTGAAGTTTTTGTCACAAAAATAACACTCAAGAAAAAAAATGACTAAAATAATTTTTTTTTATTTTTTTTATTTTAATATTTTAAATATTTTATTTAATTATAAACTTCACCTCCAAAATCCAACCCATAAATCTAAACCCTAAGTTTAGATTAATTAACCCAAAAAGTATAAATATATATTTACACTCTTTAATAAAGTTTATTTTAGTTATTTTATTCATTGAGTGTTATTTTAGGGACAAATTTTTTTTAAAGTCTATTTTGGTTTTTCTCTCATTTTTTTAAATAGTGGATATAATTATTATTGTTTTTGTAAAAATAGTGATACGATTTGATTTCATAATAATATCATTGAAAATGGTCTGCTTGGTCCACCACTCCGTTGACGTACGGGTTTCCTTCAGTCTCTTCTAAATCTTCGTGTCTACAATAATCTTCTTTTTAGTTTCCACAGTAATGTATACATGCATGACTTATCTTTATAGGCATTAAAACGTGTTTCAGTCCATTGTAATATTATATTATTGAAGTCAATTATTGACAGTACCCGATTTGGTGAATAGTTGTACTTTCAAAATAAGAAACTATCATGATGTTCATTGCATATACCAAAGAAGCGCAATAAAGGAAAGAGTATACCCACACCGAAAGAACCATGAACCATCATCATATAGTCTTGGCATGTCATTTTTGTTTAACACAATTCATTTGAATTATTATCTTTTATTTGTCAATCATAAAAAAAATATGATTAGCTTGCTTTGGATATTAACTGTCTAATCACTCATTTCATACTGAATAAAAAGGTTTTAATTTCTCTTCAATTGAATCTTCAACGTAAACAAGAGTATATTGAGGAAGCGAATAATGATTACGATAAAGAGCTCCATTGATATGGGCAGCTACCCGAGAGGATTAAAATCTTTAAGAACTGAGGGATCCGAAACGTCCCAGAAGGCGTGTGTACTACGACCTGCAAGAAGAGCGCATAAATTATTAAAAAGAGGTCAGATTGTGAATACAATTTGATTAGAAATTAGCTCTATAATCCAAAATATAAATGAAGATCTTACGGGCGTATAAACATCTTTCGATGGCGTTGGGAAAATTACGGAAAGAGGTGTCAAATTTCCTGGAAAGGGAGAGAGAACACCCGGAATATGACCTACTTTCCATGGACACAGTATCAGCTGTGATCATCATCTTTCTCCTTTTCGATTTTATTTTACTTTTCACTAGGCAATAGCAAAGCCACTATGGGCTTTCAGTAGCAAGTAATTGCTGCTCATATGCTAAGAAAAGCTTGTAACCTCTACCATCCAAATGGTAAATATGATAGACAGGCCTTTTCTTCTTTGAAGTTTTTTTGCAAGGACCATGAGATTTGAACCTTTATTCTCCAGTGAATACATTAGAATGTCCAATAACATCCAAGAACCTCTACAAATTCCCCACCCAGACAGGAGATAGATTACAGACAAGGTAGTAAGTAAAACAAATTAAGAGAGAAAAGAAAGTGTTAAGTAAAGGGAAATCACACCTGCAGGTATGTAACTGATTGCAATTCCAGCATGATCATATTCCAGAGATTTGAGTAAATCATACATGTAGTGATCGGCAACTGCATACAACTGTATTGACACGGTACCACTAAAACCCTTATTCTCTATAGCTGATTTTACATCCTTATAAAAGGTATTTGGATCCGGACATTCTGGAATTGGGAAATCACTTATGTCCCAGAAGACACCTACGTTGGCCGCTGCAATGTTTCAAAGAACAATCACATAGTGAATAGAATTGACTACATCAATGCTAATTTTACTATAACCGCTCTATCTAATCAAAACAACATCTTTTACTGTCACAGATCCATGCTAATTTTAGTATGACAGATCGACCACTAGATCTAATCAATATACAGACAAAAAAAGATATAGAGATACATCTTTGTACCATGATCAGATCTAATCGACACAAGACATAAAGACATAGATTTACCTGCGTATTTTTCGGAATACCAAGCGGGTGTCATCTTCATCGACTTGGACATTGTTCTGACGGAGACAGAGAGGAACAGCACCGAAACAATAAATAAAGAGAGGGAGTGATCTGTTTACTAGGTTAGATATGTATGCGTCGCCAGAAAGTTGATCTTATTAGAGTTATCAAATTGCCCTAGTTGTGTGGTCGTAAATTAAAACTTAACTATTTCATCTTATTAGTAGTTTTCTTACCCCATGCTAAGCAATAAATAAATTAAAATTTATAAACACTATTCCCTTTATTCAAATAATGTATATTTTACATTTTCACACAAATTAAGAAAAGTTAACAATTTAACAATCAATGCATTAAGTTTTTAAATATAACAATTTTCCATAAATTTTTAACCAATAGCAATTCAATAAATCTAAAATTATTAAATAGTCTTTTTTTTGGAAATTGACAATTCATTATTAAAAATACATAGAAAAATTAAGACATTATTTATTTAGAAACAGTGAAATGTGTTAAAACATACATTATTTAGAAACATGAGGAGTATTATTTTATAAAAAAATATATTTTTAATTTTATATTGGTGTTTCTCCTTTTTAAAGCAATGAGTTGAAATAACAGTGTTAGAAGAAAAAAAAAGAATTTATTTTATTTTCCTTTATCGACAAAGGTTTATTTGTGAAATAACTAAGAAAAAGAAGAAAATTAATTTTGTAAAGATAGATAGGATAATAGGAAGATAAAAGAGGAGAGAGAGAGTGTGTGATTTTGGCTACTTTGTGAATTATAGTTATTTTTGTTGGTATCTCACATAATTTCCTTATCGACAAAGCAGCGCTATCTTTTGTGTTGTATAAATATACAAGCCATATGATGTTATATATTCATGTTGTAATCAATCGTACAAATAAGTGACATGTAACCATGAGAATACTGGTTTTGACCATACATTCAGGAGGAAAACACAAAAAATAAAGAGAGGGACTAATCTGTTTACTACGTTAGATATGTATGCGTCACCAGAAAGTTGATCTTATTAGAGTTATCAAATTGCCCTAGTTGTGCGGTCGTAAACTAGGGTACTGTTTTTATAACTTAACTATTTCATCTTACTTGTAGTTTTCTTACCCTATGCTAAGCAATAAATAAATTAAAATTTATAAACACTATTCCCTTTTTTTCTAAATAATGTATATTTTAATATTTTCATACAAATTAAGAAAAAGTTAATACTTAACAATCAATGCATTATGTTTTTAAAATATAACAATTTTCCATAAATTTTAACCAATAGCAATTCAATAAATCTAAAATTGTCAAATAATATTTTTTGAAAATTGACAATTCATTATTAAAAATACATAGAAAATTTAAAACATTAAAACATTGTTCAACTAAAAGCAAGTGAAATGTGTTAAAACATACATTATTTAGAAACATAGGAAGTATTATTTTATAAAAAAATATATTTTAATTTTATATTGGTGTTTCTCTTTTTTAAAGCAATGAGTTGAAATAACAAACAAAAAAGTGTTACAAGAGAAAAAGAATTTATTTTATTTTCTTTTATCAACAAAGGTTTATTTGTGAAATAACTAAGAAAAAAAAGGAAATTAATTTTGTAAAGATAGATAGGAAGATAAAAGAGGAGAGAGAGTGTGTGATTTTGGCTACTTTGTGACTTATAGTTATTTTTGTTGGTTATCTCACATAATTTCCCTATCGACAAAGCAGCGCTATCTTTTGTGTTGTATATATATACAAGCTATATGATGTTATATATTCATGTTGTAATCAATCGTACAAATAAGTGACATGTAACCATGAGAATACTGGTTTTGACCATACATTCGGAGGAAAACACAAATATTTAATGAGTAAAAAAAAAGAAAAAATTGGAAAAATAGGATACTCTCATCTTGAATTTATCCTTTTAAGACTTTTGGAAGATTATTTAGAAAAATAGGATTCACATTATTTTTAATACCATAATACCCTCTATTAACCAATTAAAAATTATAAATAATATATTTTCGTAATTCATTTAATATTAAAAAGGAAAAAGATAAAAACACATTTTTATCTTAATTGGAATTGTTGCTTCTTAATAAATAATAAATTTTCGTAATTCATTTAATATTAAAAAAAAGATAAAAACATGTTTTACTTTCTTCTCTTATTATCTATAACCAAAGTAAAAAACAACAATTCTCATTTTTTTTAACTTTTGCATTTGTGCTACACTTTTTATAACTTTATGTTTAAGTAAATGATCCACAAAACAGAGATATATGTGTTGTGTTTAGAGACTATGTTGTTAATAGAGAGAGGAGATGATTATGTTGATGAAGAAGATAGAGAGACAAAAAAACAAAGAAAAAAAGATTGTGGGAGGAGAAAAACGTGGAAGAAAATATACTATGAGAGATTTATGGTAGATTTAGTGTAGATTTAGGAAAGATATTAACCGAAATATGGAAGTTTCCATAATATTTGTGATTTTGTTATAATATGTATCATACGTTGTGCAGAACACTGTAAAGTGAGTAGAAAGTTTATTCTTTCGTAGGCGGGACGTAAGTAAAAGAACAAGTTATGACACATAAACAAGAAAAGGTAAATCGTAGAGTTGTGGTTATAAGTTGTAATCAAAGCTCGAGGTAGACTAACAACATCTTGCTATAATATAACCTAACGAATTCTAGCTAAGATAGAATATACAAGAAAGTTTTGTTTGTTTTATATACCTAGGATAGATCGATGTATAACACTTAGTATCCGATTTATAGGCTAAGCAGATAGCGAGAATGCGTATTATATCCCTAGGTAGGACATCAAATAAAATATGTTTCCACTATTTTTAAAAAATAATTTTAAACATATAAATCATTATACTTAAGTTTCCAATAGTTCTCATATTTTTTTTATATTTTTAAAATTTATTTTACTATTTTTCCATTACACAAAGGTAAAAACTGTCCAAAAATGTCCAAAATATCAAAAGTCCTAAATGGACAAACAAAAGTTGAGAGTGTCCCATTTTTTCAATTCTCCCTAATAAAAAGTTGTTAAAAAAAAACTTTTTTGGACGAAGAGCATGATCAACGCATGTGCTTCAAATGGTGCTTACCCAAATTTTTTTTTAAAAAGAAAGCATTGGGCCCCACATAAAAAAATAAGAGTCGACGCTGCAAATGCCAAAATAAGAACATTTGTTGTCGTGGTTCTTCAACTGTTCGCGGGTTCCACTGACATGTGGCTGCCTGCCGATAAGTTATTTTTATTTTTTTAATCAGAAGAAAAAAAAATAATCACCCCATGGGTTAATGGTGTTCTAAGCATGAAAATGTGGTTGATGCGACTTGCTTGGTTTATCTTTAAAGCCGCCAAACACTCGAGAATGGTCAGAGTGCATTCATATTTAATTGCATAGATTTATATGGTTTGGGAAACTTTAAGCAAAACTAAACACAAGTCAGGATGAGAAAAAATGGAAGATGAGTCAAAGCGAATTATGCCACAACTGCAGTAGGCCATTCAAAAGTTTTCTAAAAAGGCTTTGATCCAATTAAATATAAAAGTAAAAAAACACCCAACTTAGAAAATTCTCAAACTATTAGTATAAGAGTAAGTCACAATAATCTGTTAATTAAGAAATTTACTATCTAGTAAGAAAAAACAGATGGCAAAACCAAACCCAAGATTAGGGTTTTAATTAATCTTGGAGAAGAAGAAGAGTAGAAAGATTCGTCTACCGGAATGTTGATGCAAAAGCCAAGTTCTTAAGGTTAAATGATAAAAAGATATGCACTTGTTTTTACTTGTAGCCACTAACCATAACACAATCTTGATGGGAAACCATAGTTGGAAAGACATGCCACAATACAAGTACTCTCAATATATAAATAAACTCTCAGTTCACAATCTGATGTTTTCTTGTCAGAGAAGCAACCTGAATCTGAAATCATGTGCGACCCAATCAATGGTGAATCTTCCATGCTTCTTGTTCACACACTGCTGGATTTTATTTCTTGCATCACAAGGCAGATGGTTCAGGATCATGTCGTGGATGCCAACGTGGCAAAGTTCAGTGTCCTTGGCATATAACTCAACCAGCTTGGGCAGAAGAATCTTGTTGTCTTTGGATATTCCTACGTTTGATCTTACGTACTCTTCTTTACCACATTCTAGCTCCATCATCACGTTCTTTGGCGTATAAGTACGAACCTATAAGAACCATGTGTTGCTTAAAAACATATATATAATCCTTTCACTTGTAACACAAGGAACATGTTTGAGTTGCTTACTGATGGATCTGAGAAGTTCCCAGAGCAAAGCGCGAAATGAAGAAGAGGCTCAGGGTGAGTTATAGCATAATCTTTACCCAAGTCTCCAGCTTTTCCCTTTGGTTTAGAAGCAAACAAGAACCTAAATACCTGCTAATAAGCAAATCCTTTAAGCTCTCAAATGAACTTGTAAACGTTGAAAACTCTGAGCCAACTATAAACAAAAACTTACTTGTCCTGGACGAGAGACTCGGCAACGAAGAATCAAAGTCTGTATTGTGTCTAAGTTCAAGCTTCGTCCTCCAATGTTATACGCTGCCTATATTATTCACAGAAGAATCAGCCCTTGTATTATTACTTGACCATGACTTGTGACTCAAGTAAGATAATCCTACTACCTTCAGCAACCCAGATACTCTTTTCATACTGTTTTTAGGGTTCCCATAGACAAGAATTGACTGCAAAAAAAAAAAAGACAAACATAAACCCAAGAAAACAAGTTAATGTCTTACAGAGATTTGTCAAGTTAAATATAATTAGTTTCAGAAAGCATTACATGCATAACCAAAGAGTTGTGTATGTTAATCCAGAAAGCTAGCTTCTCTTCATGATTCAACTTCCTTGGATTCACCCCTTCTAACTTATTAACAAGCGACCTAAACATTTTAAATTGAAGAACAATGATACAGTTAAATAAATAACATAGTCTCGCTAATATAACCCAAGAGAAGTTGTTCTTGAAAGAGCTTGATGTTAAAAAAAAGAACCTGAAATGCTTTAAAGAAGGTTCAACTTTATTTAACTTCTCAGAGTCTCTACATATAATTTTCACCATTAGTAACTTGTCGTAAGGTCGGCTAGTGAACTTCATCTTCCCTTTTGGGCTACTCGATTCTCGATCATCACCGAGTGATTCTTGATCCGCAAGTTGACGAAATACGTCTGAGATACACTTGATCATCTCTTCAGACAAAGTGTTTGGTGATTTGGTAACATTTTGAGAAACATATGTCCCAACCATCGCATCAATATCAGCTTGCTGTAACCAAAAAAAAAATGCATATCACTATTGATAAAAGACAATTAAATAAAGTTGCTTTTACCTCAAGCATTGAGAAAGGAAGAGAGTGGTGGTATGATGAGTCCACTGCTTGGGGAGACATTCTAAAGGAATAGCCTGAACAATGAGACAAGGATGAGTGGCTACGGAATATTCCAGAGTCTTCTAGAACTTTCTGCGGGCTGCAGACCGGGGAATCAATGAGATTAGTAGACACAAGAAGATCCTCTGATATCTCTTTCTCCTCTGGTTGTAAGTTGCTTGTAACTCTGTTGTTGAAGAACCTTCGGTATAACAAAAGAAGATATCTTTCTAAGTACATCACTTGCAGCTCCAAGCCTGTGATTTCACTCACCAGTTTCTTTGCTTCCTAAATCAAGAAACCATTGTAAAAAAAAAAAGACATTTATCTTCCATTGCTTACTTGTGACACAAGGTAGTCAAAGCTTAAGTTGTTTTGTACAACCTTGGGGATAGAAGGATCTTTGTTTCTACAATCTTCCAAGAACAGTTTGCGTCTAAGAACTGTCTCCAACTCACGCCGTACTAAAACTTCATCTTCTGGAAACAGAAAATCAATCTGCAGAATAAAGAGTTTTGAAGATTTAATATCCCCTTTGAATTATTTTAAAGAACCTAAGAAAATCTTTAGAGAAACTTTCTTCAAACCTCATCACATGACACTCTCTGGGGGTGTAGTGTTCTGCATTTTACAAGAGATTTGAGCTGCTCTATCTCTCTCTGCAACGTTTGATCCTAAAGAATCAAAACTTATATTGGTTTGATGAACATATGATAAATAAATAAAAAGTTTAAGAAAGCATGTAATACAAAGTTTGCCATCCCCACCATATGAAATCTATCGATGTTGTGAATGGCTTCACTTGATTTGTTGTTCTTGAGAGATTTTTTGAGGACTGGATCACTGGAATAATGATGGATAAAACTGCTAAGACACAACTGCTAAACTAAATATAAAGTAATGAAGAAAGAAGAGACAAAACCTTCTCGAACGTTTGTGAATCGAGGTTGGTGTCGTCATGAGTGCTCTGAAGAGTTTCTTGGGTGAACAACTTGAAAGCCCCCCGTCCAATAAGAGTTTTTGTGATGTTAAAAATCAGAAGTAAAAACGATTCAAGAGCTGATATTCACTTAAACAATGTATTAGTGTGATATATAAAACAATTAGATAGTTGACAAAAAGTTACAGAAGAACAAAGGAAAAGTCAAAAACAGATGAAAATTACAGTGAATAAACCATTATACCACAACTGGAATTAGACTACTCACTAGAAATATAAAAAAAATATCTTATTATAAAATGCTTTTTATAGAAAAAGTATTTTATGTTCTAGAAAATGTAAAAGCACTAAATTGTTTGATACTAGACATTATACAGTGAATAAACATTATACCACAATTGGAATTAGACTACTACCTAGAAATATAAAAAAAAAATTATTAAAAATTGCCTTTTATAGAAAAATTATTTTATGCTCTAGAAAATGTAAAAAGCACTAAATTGTTTGATACTAGAATTATTTTTTTGGGTGTAAATACTAGTATTATTTTTTCATCTCTTCTTTCACCTAACTTATTTGGGTTACAGTAAATGCATATATAATCATTCACATAGTTTTATTTTATCAAAAAAAAAAAATCATTCACATAGTTTTATTTTTGGTTATACTTCGCTTCATATCTTTTTGGAGGTTTAATTTTTCACAGAATGGCTTATGCTTGGATAAAAGTACATTTTATTTTCTTGTCGTCCACATATTTATGTTAAACTCGAGTATTTTTGTGAATAATAAGTTTAACTGTTTTAATATCTATCGCGTGGTCAAAGTTCCATCTGAATATAACTCGTTGTCGGACATAACCATTTGTATAATCATTATAGAAATAATTTGGCTATCTATCTATTTCATGATTCATAATTTCATATTTGACCAGTCCGATCTTGGAAAGAAACATGCCTTTGATTGAAACACTATTATTATTAAAATAAAGTATCTTAAAATAAAACAAAATGTCTCTCTTTTTGGGTAATTGCATCAAAAGAAACAAACAATATGTAATTATTGGTTTGACATCGGGTCTGATGTTTTGTAAAAAGTTACCTTTTTCATGCAAACAAAAATCACCAAGGACCACTTACAAATTGGAGATTTCCTGTTTTTTTTGTGTGTAGTTGTAATGATAATTCATATTTATGATCATATATTGGTTCTCAGATGATAATCAAGACGGGTTGTGGAACAAAACCCACAAAATAGGAGCTTTATACACTAAGTTGTAATATAAGAACTAAATACTGTAAGAAAACTAAATGATATCAAGAGTTAGAACATGATTAACTCCGGTCTCTTAGTTGAGTTTTTAACTCATGATTTGACTCTCTTTTTTAACATTTTTTGGCTAAGAAAAGTTAAAAAGCATTTCTTAGCCGAACTTACGAATCTTAGTTAAAGGACTCTGGTTAATCATGACCTTAGTATAGTATTTATATCATAATTTACTTTATGATTTGAGCGGTTAAGTATAGAACCGGGCCTGATCAGGATCATCAGATTTTATTACACAAGATTCTAAATTATTTGGAGCATGATTGTATGCTTGTGCTAGTTTTATTTTCATGATACATTACCTGATTTCTAAGTTAATTTTCTTTTATATGGACATAACAATAAACTTAGATAAACTCGTAGTATTTTTAGTGGGAGAGCTACTCTACATTTGCAAAAATCTATTGAAGATTCTCTTGAAATTTTGGTTCCACGTCGTGTATATGGTTGGCCATATATACTAGTCAAGTGGAACCTTTCTAAGCTCCACTAAAGATTCAAAATTTTGTAAAATTATTTCACGAATATAAAAGAAAACTTCTTTTGACAAAGCATTATCCGCAAGAGTTACGAATGGTAAATGACAAAAGGTTACCTTGGTGGGGGTGTCTTTTGAATAAAGAGATCGTGCATGGAGTGGCAAGCACTTGATTGAAATGGTAAAGGAAAGCCTTAAAAGCGATGAAAGGTGAGAAAGCTGTCAAAACCTTTTGCTATAACAAATCTACTATAGGCAACGTACTATTAGAGATCCATATTTCTAAAATAAATGTGTTATTTAATGTTGTAAGTTTTGTAACAGACTAGTCCTCGATAGCCAATGACACAACACAAGTTTTGGCGCGATATCATTGATGACATTATATTATAAAAAATAACATATTTGCAGAATATTGCTATAGAGTTGGTTTTATGTGGAATTATTCGATGTGGCAAAACGTAAATTCAAGTATATTATATAAGTATAACAAAACAAAACTTTTGTGAATATAAAAAAAAAAGAGATAAAGAGAATCCAAGAGAGAGCTCAGGAAATAGAAGATTCATAGTTTGGGATTGTGTTCTTCGTTTGTGGTTTCCCATGTTTATGTTCCGTAGTTTTCTCTCCGAGACGTAAGGCGACAACTCTTTCTTGTCTCGATTGCCACATTTTCAACACAAACTAACTCCCATGTATCGACTCTTCTTACCATGCACCCAGTAATCTAGTATTACTATATATTTTCAGGCCAGTGTTTTATAGTTGGTCGTGTGTGTAACGTATGAAAAGTTGTCCAAACAAGTCAGTTTGATGCCTAAAATTTTTATATAAACTTTAGCAGATATGATTCATGAGTTTTAGCCCATGGCTATGCACACAGTAACTTAGTACTTCTATGCATCGTTATAACTGGTAAAAATATTTCTCTTATGGTATGGAGTATACATAACACTCGTCAGTTTTTTTTCCTTATCTTTTATATTGACTGTGTAAGATATACATTTTTATGAAAACATTTAGGGTTATATAATGAAGTTGAGTATATAAGACAGTTCCAAAGTTTATGAAAGCCTATACAGTGTTCATAAATCTGTATTATATATTTGCGAGGGGAAGCAAATGGGTTATCAAACATGAATATTTGAAAAGGAGAATAACGAAGAACTCAGAAGCCAAATATGATTGTTGTATCACTCTTCAAACAGGCTCACTGATTAATTCACACCTGCAAAACTGATTTAATTAAGGCCAATTCGTTCAAAAATAACTAATGATTGATGACCAAAGATAGAAGCGGTGATGTTTGAAGCTTCATGTCCAAACATTTGAGTCAAGCTCAGCTCACATAAGAAGAAGTAATAACAATTATACACACTTAGACCCATAATGCTTCACTTTATTTTCTCTTAATATCACATTGTGTAAGGTGACAAAGGTCTTGGCTTTGGCTGATCAGATGCATATTGTCTTCTGAACTAAGAGAAGTGTCTGTCACATTGGTTACAGTTTCTGCTTCTGGTACAGTAGAACGCTGAGTCGTGTTCCTGCACAAACAACAAGCAAAAAACCTGAGAGATTGCCACCTTGAATGTTGATGCATTGAAGATAAACAGAACAATGCTAAACCGATTTAATAAAATTTCCGGTTATGACAGTACTTTGCTTTGGTAAGGAGATAGTTTGGAATTGGAACATATCAAACAGTGAAAGCAGAGGGAAGAAGACAATCAAAGTTATCTTTGTTTCTAGGAAGATTCCTTCCATAGCTGAAGTAGCGGGTTTAACTCATAACTAGAAAATAATATATATCAAAGAATCAAACACTTACAAATTACAATAATCTCTGATATAAAAGAGGAAGATGCATTACAAATATATCAAAACTTGAACCTAAACAAAATTAGAGTGTCCGAAACTTAGCACGCAAGTGTCAAACACATGACTTGACCTTTTTAAACTAAACACCAACTGAAATTAAGACATGGACTCAACAATGAAAAAATAATGAAAGAGGAACTTTTACTGAATAATACTTTCTGGAAAAAAACTCAAGTTCATACAAAGCTCTACACCCTTTTTTATAGTTAGGGAAGCATTCTAAACCCTAATTGATCCTTGAGGATCTGCTTACATCTGTCACACATCTAGCCACTAATCACTGATAACAAGGCATCGAATTGGTTGCATAGTACGATCAGTCTCGCCTCCTTTTCGTAGTCTGTTGCACTCGTCTCACTCCTCTGTTTTGAGTCTGTTGTTGTCTTGTGACTTAACGACAGAGGATCGTTAACTATATTGACGACTTGGGCTTGTCGGGCTTGAACAATATCTTGGGCCTTCATACTTTCATCCCCCGTAAACTGAGTGTGGGAGGAACTCGAACATTCAGGTTATGTCACAGTTGCTGAAAGGATTGTCGAGGCAAAGACTTGGTAAAAATTCAGCAAGCTGAAGATGAGATGGAACATGCTGAATCTCGAGCACACCAAGTGCAACTCTTTCACGAACATAATGATAATCAGTGTCAAAGTGCTTGGACCTGTTGTGTAAAACTTGATTAGCAGAGAGGTGAACCGCAGAGAGATTGTCACACCGAAGAATAGCAGATTTTGTCTGAGGTACACAAAGATCACGAAGAACAGATGAGACCCAAGTTAACTCAGACGCAGTTGTTGCAAGAGCCCTATATTCCGCCTCAGTGGAGGATCGAGACACTGTAGGTTGTCTTTTGGCTGACCATGAAATAACATTAGAGCCAAACAACACACTGAAACCTGTCGTTGACCTCCTGGTATCTCGACATCCTGGCCAGTCGCTATCACTATAGGAAATAACGTCCAGACTGCTGCTCTTAGACAAGTATAATCCCATTGTCGAAGTGCCTATGATATACCGTAGAACCCTCTTTAAAAGACCAAAATCTGCTTCAGTTGGGGAATGCATCCTCTGACAGACAAAGTTCACGGCATATTGTATGTCGGGACGTGTAATTTTCAGATATTGAAGCTTGCCCGCAAGACTTCGGAAATAGAATGTTGAGAAAATGGTCTGGTATTTTGGTACACATGATCAAGACGCAGAGGTAGCGGAGTATGAATCGGATTACAAGTTGACATACCAACACTATGTAGGATTTCTTCTGCATACTTTGTCTGATGAATGAAAAGGCCATCTGAGGTATGTTGAGCTTGTATACCCAGAAGTAATGAAAGTTCCCCATGTCTTTCATTGCAAACCGGATGCTTAAATCATTGATCAGTGACTTGAACAACTCTGGATTGGATCCGGTAAGCAGAACATCAACGTACAACAACAGTACTAGAGTGTCGCCATTGTGTCGATAAACAAAGAGAGAAGGATCCGTTGTGCTGCATACAAAGCCATACTCTATGAAAAAGTTACTGAACTTGTCAAACCAAGCTCTTGGGGCTTGGCTTAAGACCATAGAGTGCGTTATGCAGAGAACAACATGAGTAGGATGAGTTTGATCTTCAAATCCAAGAGGCTGCAACATATACACTTGCTCTTGTAAATCACCGTGTAAGAATGCATTCTTCACATCGAGTTGAGTTATGTTCCATTGCTTTGTAGTTGCCACAGTAAGCACAATCCTGATGGTAGAAGTTCGAACAACTGGACTATAGGTTTCATTAAAATCAACACCTTCTGCTTGATTAAATCCCTTGTCAACTAGGCGTGCTTTAAGCTTTTGTAGGGTGCCATTAGCATTGAGTTTGATAGTGAACACCCATCGGCATCCCAAAGCGTTCATGTCTGCTTCAAGAGGAACCAAAGACCATGTGTGATTCTGAAATATGGATTCTAATTCTTCAAGCATAGCTTGTCGCCATCCCGGATGATTCAAAGCCTCATTCACATTCTTGGATAACGAAGGAATTGTCTTACTAGCAAGCAAGGCATAACGAGGGTTTGGTTTGTGAATACCAGATCTGGATCGTGTCCTCATAGAATGGCGTTGCTCTTCTATTAGTGACTCTTTTTCTTGTGGAGGACTAGTTGTAGACTCAGGCCTAATCTCAACCCCGTTCCTTATTATAGCTTCTTCTTGAACTGTAGTATTATTTTCAGTCGGGTACTCAATTATCTCTTCTTGTAAGATAGGAGTTCTAGTAGTAGCCTCTTGGTGCAAGAGAGGCAGAGTTGGAAGGGCCTGTAACTGAGGAGAGTCTGCAGCCTGCCACGCACCCATGAGACCCGTTTTCTGTTGAGGGACTAGATGTTTATACTTTTCCATAAATGGAAAACACGACTCATCAAATATCACATGTCGATTTATATAGACACGGCCTGTAAGGGGATAAAGACAACGGTATCCCTTGTATTGAGGATGATATCCTAAGAAGACACATTGAAGTGATTGTGGCTCGAATTTGTGTTGTGTGAATGGTCGCAAGCAAGGATATCAAGCAGATCCAAAAAACTCGAAGAAACTGTAATCAGGAACCTTCTTTAGCATAAGCTCTGATGGGCTCTTGTTCTTCAACACTGAGGAGGGAAGCATATTGGTGATAAAATTGGCTGAGTAAAAAGCCTCAACCCAGAACCGTAAAGGAACTTTGCTCTGAAACATCATAGATAGAGCCAGTTCTGTTAAGTGGCGATGTTGCGTTTCGACATCCCATTTTGTTGAGGCGTTGAAGGACAAGAGATAAGATGTTGAATGCCGTGATTCTGTAGATGTGTTCTGAAAATTCACCCCCACCATCACTTTGAAACACCTTGATCTTCTTACTTAACTGATTCTCTATTTTTTTTTAAACCCAATAAAGATATCACAGAAATCAGATTTCATTTTAAGAGGGAAGATCCATGAATAACGAGAATAGTTGTCTACAAAGACTGCATAATATCTGAACCCTTGAACTGATACAACCGGAAAGGACCCCATAGATCACAATGTATTCGATCAACATGGTTCCATTACACTAGAGACATAATCAAAAAAGGAAGTTGTGAACTTTTTCCCATATGGCAAGGTTCACAGACAGAAGTAGTGTTGTTCTTATTAACTGTTATCGCCTTGCTAGTTTTGAGGAGTTGGAGAACCTGAGAATTGCATGGCCAAGACGCTGATGCCACACAAGATCACTTGCAACAGTCTGTCGATTTGAATAAAACGCAAGAAACTCTGGTTGCTCCAACACATAAAGTTTCTCACGACGTTTCCCTCTTGTCACTACCTTTTGAGTGTTCAAGTCGATAATAGAGACAACATTAACATCAAATAAACCCCACAAGGGAAGTCATCACACAGTTTAGAAACATATAAAAGAGATTTCTGCATTGAAGGACACACAAGTATATCACAAAGAGGAAGACTACATGTCGTGGTGTTCAAGGTAGTGGATCCTATATGAGTGATATGGAGATATGTACCATCAGCAACCATAACCGTCTCTTGACCATTGTAAGGAACCGTGCTCTGAAGATTGGTGGTTGTCGGAGTCATATGAGCAGTAGCACCCGAGTCAGCAAGCCATTCGCGACCACTAGAATCAGAAACCTGAAGAGCAGACAATGCATGAGGGGTATCATTACTCTGATAGACTGTATCAAACCTGTTCCAGCACTTGAGAGCCATATGACCAACACGACCACATACTTGGCACACTGGACGAGTATTTCCTGATTGAGGGCGTGGAGACTGATTCTAACCGGAGGTATTAACTTGTTGTGGAAAACCTCTTCCCCGCGTTGAGAAGCCACCACGACCTCTGTAGGTGCCAACACGACCATAAGAACCACCTCGTCCTCTGTTACTTCCTGAGTTTGGATATCCAGATCGTTGGGTCTGAAAAGCAAGGTGAGGAGTGACCTCTGGAGTTATCTCATACGACTAGAGTTTTGTATCAAAAGCCGAGATTTCGAGAACAACGTCGTTAAATGTTGAAGGCGGAAGTCGAGACATGGAGCTCTGAATAACTGTAGTAATAGGATCATATTCATGACCCAAACCATTCAAAAAAGTGAAGATCTTCATGTTTTCATCCACCGGCTTCCCAATAGAACTCAGATTATCACAGAGAACCCGTAACTCTCGACAATAAATAGAAAAGGCTTTACCTTTCACAAAGAGAAGTTGAAGACGACGTCGCAACTCAAACTCTCGAGCAAGACTGCTTTTGTTGTAGTGAGAAGCAAGAGCAGTCCACACATCATGAGAAGTAGCAAGAACGTGAACCAGACCCAAGACCTCCTCTGAAAGGGTTCCAAAGATCCAGGACTTAACGAGCTCATCGGTACAGGTCCAAGCTTCATGAGCTGGATTAGGAGCTTCAACGGGGACATCGTTGACAGTATTAACAACATTAACTGCTGGAGGAAGCGTTTGACCAGTGACAAATCCAAGGAGTTTTTGAGAACGAAGAAGAGATTCAAACTGTGTTTTCCAAAAAAGATAATTTGTGTCACTAAGCCTGATGGTGACGAAGCTAGCGACATGGATGTTGGACGGGAACTGATATGGATCGTTTCTTTCTGCCATTACAGCTCCTGTGAAGGATTTAGAAAGGCTCTGATACCATATGAACAAATAATGAAAGAGGAACTTTTACTGAATAATACTTTCTGGATAAAAAAATCAAGTTCATACAAAGCTCTACACCCCTTTTTATAGCTAGGGAAGCATTCTAAACTCTAATTGATCCTTGAGGATCTGCTTACATCTGTCACAAATCTAGCCACTAATCACTGATAACAAGGCATCAAACTGGTTGCATAGTACGATCGGTCTCGCCTCCTTTTCGTAGCATGTTGCACTCGTCTCACTCCTCTGTTTTGAGTCTGTTTTTGTCTTGTGACTTAACGACAGAGGACCGTTAACTATATTGACGACTTGGGCTTGTCGGGCTTGAACAATATCTTGGGCCTTCATACTTTCATCAACAACTGAAACGTTGGCTCTTCTCTTATTAGGGGTTGATTGATCTCAGCAGATCAAATCTCCAGGTCTTGGTGGAGCCATCATCGGTCCTCCTTGTCTTCTTGTAGCATACCTTATGACCGCAGGAGGACAGTACTGAAGCATCTGATCTGGACATAGTTAAGAATCGAGCTTGTTTACTTCTTATAAGTACATAACCAACATACCTAATTAATTATTTTGTTCAAAATAGACCCATAATAATAATATAAATTTTCAAATTCTCAAACCTATGATTGATTGGCTTGTACTCAGACACGACCCTGTTTATAACTAACTAAAGTCAGGTTGTTTACTATTTTCCTCTGTTTTGTTGTCTTATGTTTAATTTCCTTTTTTTCCGAAACAGAATCTTTAATTTCCTTTTTTTAATTAATAAATCGGCTTGATAAATTAACTTTGGTTCAATTGGTCGTCGGTTTACTTTACTTATTCGATATTTGCTTGGTTTATTTCACAAAATCAACAACTCCTCCTCCTTAATGGTCTTGGATCATTATCTGTTTCATGTATCGATTGACTTGCAGTTGAATTTTCACATCTGCTTCAGGTCTACGTAACTGAAAAAAACAGTGTTGAAGCATCGAAGATAAAACAGAACATACCACAACCTGATAATATTACTGTCTCAGTTAAAACTTGTACCAGAATCAGAACGGTTGGATCATATATAGCTGCATTACAATATACAGCCAAAGCAACACATTTACGTTAGTCCAACTGTGATGATACCAATAGGCACTCCTAGGCGTGCATAATCAATTATAATATAGTTATTATGATCCACAAATATAATAAGGTTTCTACGCAGCATAAAGGAAAGCGGCCTCTCTTTCTTTTCATAAGCTTGCTTCACTTCTTCTACTGCAACAATTGACATATTGTCTGGTAGTGGAACTATAAGTTGGTCTCAGCAGGAACCTCTGTGGCAGCTACCTCCTTGGATTTAGTAGCACCAGGTGGTGTGGTCGAACTTGGAATATAAGAAGTTAGGTGGTTTCAAGTCCTCATAGCTCTACATACTCCAAAAGAACAAGAATGAGTAATAGAAACTGAAAACAATCAATGACTTTGAATACATTGATTTACCGCAAGGAACAAGTTGTCTTACGCGGCATAAGGAGAGAGCGGCCTAGGTTTCACATCTTTTACTTTGGCAGGTGCTTCATCCTCCTTGAGAGCTGTTAGTTCATGAGTGACAGGTTCAGTAGGGAATGGTGTTACCTCTTTGGCTTCAACTGATTCATGTCCATAATCATATTATAACAAGAGAGCGATGATCAAGAATCAAGAATAGAGAAATAAAGCAATATAACCATTGGTGGAGGCACATAAAGATCTTCGGAAGAAATCTTTTCAAGAAGCTTTATGATTTGCTTTATGTTTTCGGCTTAAAGAGAACTCTGCAATAGTGTTCTCTCTCTCCCATTTCAGTTCTCTCGCTTTCTTTATTATCCATTTCAGTGCTCTCTCTCCCCCCTCTCTCTCTGCTTGTAAGTACATCTCTAAACTTGTTTTCCAGACAAAAAGCCGAAATCAAAGATCCTCTAGAAGTCTATTGTAGTTTATTTTTTAAACTAATAGAGAGATCATATTCAAGTTTAAGGTTTTGTGGAATGCATTACTTTAGATGTGCAATGCACTTAGATGATTAAGTTTTTCGAGTTTTTCTTCAACTTGAGGTGGGGTAAAATGTATTATTTTTCACAATTTCAAATCAGTGAATCGATTCCCTAGAGTGTACTAATTAACATTATCACACTTACCTAGTTTGGAGTGTGCCATCTTGAATTTTAACTACTGCACTAATCTGCATTTGGAAGTCATAGATCCTAATTTTTGTTGGGTCGATTTCGTCCATTGTTGTAGTGGTTGATGTCAATTATTTTCATTAATTCAATCGGGTGGATAATTTTACTTTCAAAATCAAACCATCATTATTTTCATGCATATATACAAGAAAATAGATGTAAATGAAGAGAGTATACCCAAACTGAAGAGAGACAACCAAGATCATAAAGTCTTTGCATGTCATTTCAGATGATCAACCCATTTATTTGAATTATCATCTTCTATTTGTCATCATATGATAGTACTTGTTATGAAAATAATTAGATTAAAAGGATTTCTAGTATATTTAAACATTTTTCCTAATGTTGATGTTTTAATCGATAAAATTCAATGAATTCAACTTAACAAAAACGTCAAATTTTATCAATTTAATAACAAACAACAAATTCAACCAAAAAGTATGGATGTTAGTGGTCAAGTTCAATTGATTTATACTTAACAATAAAAGATTGACCAAAAAACACAAATCATCATCTCTCTCATTTGCCGCTTAAAAAAGAAATCATCTTTGTGCGATTTTAGTGCTTTCTCTCTCTCTGCGATTTCAGTGTTTTCTCTCATTCCACATATAAATAAGGCTTCTTTTAAAGATTACTTATTGAAATCAAAGATCTTCTAGAAGTTCTATGCTTGTTAAGGTTTGTAAACTTAGTAAATAGAACAAATTCAAAGTTTAACGTGTTGTGGAATACATTAGGTTAGATGATTTGCTTCTTTTCTAAGATTTTGGGATTATCATACTTGCCCACTTATGTATGGTAATCAATTCTATGATTTTTAAGAAACTTCTTAGTTGGTAATTTTTTTTGCTAAATAATATACCAACTATGTTATTTCAAAAACCATAAACTCCAACTATGTTATATCTAAGGATGAATTGTTTCTTGTTGGAGACGGTGTTGAGTTAAGAGATCTAGGTGCACTCAAACTTCACAAAAATTCAAGAACAGGTCTTTTGTAATCTTCTTCTCATAAGAAGTGATTTTCGTTTCTTCTCTTCCATCCGAATTTACAAGATGAGTTTTGATATAATTTGATGTTGGTGAAATGTAAACTGATTTGATACTATATTATGGAAGATCAACTTTGATTTCCATGTGGTTTTCAGATGTTTAGACATTGAATATTGAATAATTTTCTTATCATTGACCCAATGTGTTCGCTTTGTTTTAAAATTGGTATTCAGATATGTCATTCAAATTTTCAAATAGATATTCAAGTATTTTGTTTCCTCGAAAAGAAATTATTCAATTAAGATAAAAGTGATTCAAAAATTATTTTAAAATTATATATAAGGAGTGATGATTAAAGTGTTTTCTAACACACATTTGAATATTCAACCTTAATGTAACAGGTTACACAAAGTACTAATAAAATATGCACAATAAATACACTCGTAAACAATGGGGTGTTTTGCTTAGACACAATGTTATATAATTGTTATATCTCATCTAAACCTAAATACTATTTACAAGAACGTGTTCGCAAACCAAAACAGCTTGTGTTTGTCAATTTTTTAAGCCCCGATTATGGACTAATGATTTCTTTAGTCTTGGTTCAAGCCTATGTTTTGGATTAATGATTGCTTTAGCAAATAAGAACATCAAAATTTAAATATAATGAAAAACAAAAAAAAAGACTTATTCAAATTTCCTAAAAATATGAAAAATAAAAGTTATATTTCCCAATTACTGATAATAAAACATCTAGTATTAATATAGTTTTGATTTTCAATACATATTATTAAATGAAATACAAATTGATGTTGCATCTTTAATCACTTAGAGATTTGTATATTTAAGAACAATTGTTTTCTTAACATCAAATTTATCTACATATAGAAATCTTTATATTCAATATGGATTTAGTTTGTTTGTCTTTATCATATTGTATTTTTTTTTGTTTTATTATTCTTCATATTCATCATCTTTGTTATATATTTTCATATGTTTTTTCAAATTTCTTTTTTACTTCATTCTCTCACATTGTATGTTATATAATGTTTTAACTCTCTTCAGACATGCATTGTCACGTAAATTTGATTTAATAAATAACACAAAATTAATTATCAATGAACCAAAAATAAATTCATCTTGAAATCGTTAAAATTCATCACATTATTTTATCTACAACCTCTTTTTATTTACATATAAATTATTTTTTTAATATCAAAATTTTACAAAGTTTTCTCTAAATACTAAAACTAATACAAAACTGACATACACAAACAATATTTTAAAACCATATATAATGATCACATTATATTATTTACCACGTCTTTGAATTAGATGTAAAACATTTCCCCATTAAAAAGTTTACATAGCTTGTTGGATCTCCAAAACATACGTTTAGAACAACCATATGAGTCATTTATAGATATTTAAATAACAAAATTTCAACAGAACTATTTATGCAATCATAATATTATCTTCTTGAGCACTTTTTATTTAAATGCATAACACTTATCTATTATAAACAAAATAGATTTTTACAGTTGTGAATTTAAAGGCATCCTATATTTATTTGGTTGACATTTCATCTCGGTGTTTCCCAAAACTATCTTTGTATAATATTCTTTTTTAAGCAATCATATCTCTATTTATTAAAAAAATCAATAAACTTCAATTCAACATATGGTTATTTACTTATTTATCATATTGTCTTTTTTTCTTTGATTTTTCCTAATATTAAATATTTTCATATGCATATTCATATCTGTTATCTTTTTATATTCCTTCTACGGATTATATGAGAGGGAGACGAATGGGTTATCAAATATGAGTGTATTTTAATATAAGTATAAATGAATGTTAGTATTACTCTACAAATAATCTTACTGATTCACACATGCAAAAATGAGTAGCCTTATCTCTCTTTCACTTTTATAATAAATCTGAAGTTATGGCCAATTCATTTCACACACAACTAATGACTGATGACTGGATATGGAAGCGGTGATGTTGGAGGGCTTCATGTCCTCGTTCCTGCAAGTATTTAACTCACTAAGAGCATCTCCAACCATATTTTATTTTTCATTTTTTGTTTTATTTTAAAGAAAGTTTTGCTTTAAATTTACTTGATTTTTTTTTTTGCTTCAAAATGAAGCATTGCTTCAAATTTGAAGATTTATTGTTCACATCTTCATTTTTTGATGATAAACTTTTTAAATTGTAAATTGGTTAACTATTTTTATCTTTTGCAGAAATAAATTATATATATATGTTAATATTATTCACTTAATTTCAAAATTTTGACTACTTTATTTTCGTCTAATCGGATATTTATATCTTAGCGCATATGAATATTGGTTCGAAGAACTGTTAACTCGATTAAAAATAATCAAAAATAAATAAATTCATCTTTTACTTCTAAATTATTTAGGTAATCACATACACACAAAAAAACTATATATATGGTCTTTTTTTTACAAATTGTGATGTTTTGTATTTGTTTACTCATATTATGTAATAAATTTAATTATATGATAAGTTTAATTTTTATTAATGATAATTGTGTTGGATTATTGTTAAAGCAAAATAGTGAAGTAAAAATTGTATATATGAAAAGTATAAAGTTGTATTAATAATTAATATGATAAAATGAAGATGAAATATACTTAGAATAATCTTTTTACAAGAAAAAAATGAAGCAAAAAATGAAGCAACCATTAGAGTGAAAATTGCTTCATTTTTTTCTTCATTTTAAAGAAAGTGGATTTCTGAGATAAAAATAAAGCCAACCATTGGAGATGCCCTAAGCTCACATAAGAAGAAGTAATAACAATTGAACACTATTATGGACAAAGGTCCCACATCGGTAGTTGGAAGGGATCTTTAGTAATATATAAGATAGATGGACCACTCCACTTATCATCAATTGGTTTTAGGTTGGAAGTCCATCTAGCTTAACATGGTTTCCGAGCCCACGATCCAAACAATCCAACCTGATCCATTATCGATCCTGCCCAAAGTTGGCCCATCGATCTTTGCCCAAACATTCCGAGATTGACGCTCAAAGAACCATCATCTCGAGGGGGGCGTATTAGGGACAAAGTTCCCATATCGGTAGTTGGAAGGGATCTTTAGTAAATATAAGATAGATGGACCACTCCACTTATCACCAATTGGTTTTAGGTTAGAAGTCCATCTAGCTTAACAAACACTGCTTGGAGCAGCAATCTATCTCTAATCTCACATTGTGTAAGGTGACAAAGGTCTTGGCTCCGGCTGATCTGCTCATAGCTTCACAAAGAGGCAATGGTGAAACAAGAAAGAAAGATTAGACAATGAACAAACCACGTTGAGAGCGTGGCTTACCAGCATCAACAAGGTTCTTGGTAGCTAAGTAATCGATCATGTAGGGGCATGTAATATCAGAAACTTCTTTCTCACTAGCACCAATACATACATATAACCACAGTTCCCAGGCTGTATTGAGTCTCTCTTCTCCAAGTCAAATTCCACAATTTCAAGCTTTTAAACAGCTGAACTAAAGATAAACACTACATGTTACCTATTCTTTTACTACAAACAAACAAAATCATTGTATATCAAACATTTTTCTCTGTGTTTTGGAACTTCATTTCCTTAACACTTTGCAAAAGTGTTTAACTGGCGAATAATAGGAATGTTAATATAGGCTTAATCTAACAGGGTTAGCCCGAACCCTATAAAACTATTTCTAGCTCTAATCCTTAGTTTTGAAACAAGGCTTAAAAAGGGCTAGCCCTATAATGTATAGGGTTTATATTTTAGCCCATTTATTTAGATTCACACAATTATTATATACTATTTAATATCTATTAAATTTTAAATTTGTTTGATTATGCAAACATAGTTTTTTCGGAAATGAAAAATATTCAGTTTTTCACCAAAATCATGAAATTGAGTTTTTTTGCCAAAACCGAAAATTGTATTTTTGTAAGGTTTTTTGGTTTTAGCGAGTAAACTTGATTTGTGATTACACATTTTTG
>CAJHQP010006693.1:0-36697 GCA_905132765.1 Moricandia arvensis | reverse complement strand
AAATTCTTGAAACACAAATCCAATATAGATATGAAAATTGAAAACATAATATTTGTACAATCAAAAATAGACGCTATATAAAATAATATGAGAAAGACAATATACAAAGAAATCAAACTATATGATCTAAAATAAGACAAACATACCAAAAATATAAAATTCTAAAATGAAAATATTCTCCAACTCTTAAAACTATATCAATAATCTTTTTATCATATTTAGTTTATGCAAGCCAAATATCATAGCATTAAACAGTTTTAATAGAAATGATAAACTAATAATATTAATAATTCACACTTAATATATAATAAAACAGTTCAGTAAAACAAGCGTTAAATAAAATATCTAATAGAAAATATTTTCCGCGCGAATAGTGGACCAACAACTAGAGAAAACGTAATAACATAATAAAAAAATGTATAAGATGGAGAAACAATCAGTGATTTATGTATTGAATTTCAATGGTATTTTTGAGATTTTTATATTATTTACATTTACAAAAAAAATAGAACAAAAAATAAAATATAAGATAATTACATTAACTAAAAAGAAATTTTACAAGCATGTGATTCCTAACAAGAAAAAAAAACAAATACTGAACATTAATATTATTTTCAATTGCGAATAAACTTCTTTTCTAAATATATCTATTAAATTTAAAATATTATTGTATTGTTTTTATTTGTTAATCCGTACGACTGGCTTGATCCCAGTTTTACAATTAAAAGATTATTGGTGCAAAACATATTTTTTAGACCAAGTTGGTGGCTGTTGGTGACATTGAGAATGAGAATTCTATATCATTAGTTCAGTTCCAGTTGAGAGAGGTTAGATTATTTAAGCCTTAAATACTCTTTCAGATTCAAAAAGATTCATTTTTATAAAACAAATTGTTTCAAAAAGATATATTTAAAAAAATGTATTATTTAATGATAAATTGTAAACTTTAAAAATATAATTTTGTTTACTAAAATTATATCGGTTAAAAGTTACATGAAATAGTTAATTATAAAAAAATACATTAACAATCAAAATATGATAAGTAAAAAAAAAAAGAAATTGGTGTGTATTATTCCATTGAAAACAAATCTTTTATACAAGAATACAATAACTTAGAGATCAAATAGAATTTTGTGAATAATTAAACTTGTGAATCAAGTAAATCTACGACATTTCACAATAGACATCAAATAATATTTATAACACTCTCCTTAATGTCTATTATACCAACATACTTCTTAAAACGTGTAAGATGCTGCCTCGTTAAAGAAACTTACCAAACAGACTCAATAGGGAAAATTATGGTTAAGGAAAAATAGTGCAGTGCATTATTACATCTCCTCATATATACTTATGTCGAGATATTTGAGAAGACCTAATCTGTTAAGGTGAACTAACTTCTTGAAAGTAGTAGTAAATAGGGCCTTAGTGAATAGATCATCCTAATTGTCACTTGAATGAACAAGTATGACACAAGCGTTGTCATTCTTCTGCAGTGCATGGGTCTTGATATGATTTAATCATTTTATTTGATTCTCTTGATCTCAAATATTTTAGAACGGTAACCGACATTCATCTTTGAACTTACCATTTCTTTTGGGTGTGTATCATTTGCGTGTTTATTGTTGTCTCGTTACAACTTTGTCATGAAAATCCCATTGAGATAAAAACCATGATAAAGAAAAAGAGTACAACCTCACATATTTTTATATTTCTTCCTTTGGAAGCAATATCTTCAGGGTATGGATTCCGGCCAAATATATTTCCTTTGGGAACTGAACATGTAAATTGTACTCTTTGATTTCTAATAATAATATATAAGTGTCTTTATACTTATGGTACATATTCTCTTTTGATATAGATAACAATTTCTTGGTATATTTAGACACCAAGTCAAATATCTTTACAAGTAGTCGTCTAATCATTCGTCTTGTATATACGAGTTATTCATGCTCTTATTATAAAACTTAGTACTATGACTTTCTTTCTTGTCATATGAAATCATATATTTCAATCACAAAAAGATTAGTAATTTACTCAAATAACACTTTAAATATGGTACTTGATGACCAAACATATACAAGGATTTTAATATATCCCATTTAATTCAATAGAAAAACCTAGAGTTTCCGAAAACATAATTTTGATATAATTAATTCTCCATGGATTTTATCTTTTCAGAATTATCATTTTTCAACGAGTTATATAATTCAAGTTCTCATTTCATTTTTCAACGAGTTATATAGTTGAATCTACCACATGATCTTATGTCTCTTAACAATAATTTCATATTTATGTTTCTTTTGGTGTATGGGCTATTGGTTCAAACGCTTTTCTCTTTCATGAGAGTTTATATCTTTGTCTATTGCTCCTTTATGGTTTGTACAATTCTTTTTTGTATACACTTTTAAATAGATTTTGTTTCATGATCCTCTTTCTTATTCATCATTAAAAATTGTTACTTAGCATGCAAAAGGATCACTGACGCCTATTTATTTATCGATTCCATTTTATTACTTACATGGTATAAATTATTGAGATATCTCCAATGTCTCATGTACCTCAATTCATTTCAATCATGTTTGAGGTTTTCTGAATATCATTCAAAAACTCTGTTTCCTCGTTTTGACCATTTTCAATATATGCTCTTTTTCATTTACGAAGATTCTTATCTTTTAAACCAACATATCTACCACACTTCAGGTGTGACTAGCTATTTGATATTCTTTTTCTAGAACATTAACTCTTATTGGAGCATTTACAACTGGTATATGTGATATGGTCACACTATATTAGGGCTAATAGTTCGCCAATTGCTTTACTAAGCTATGTAATGAAGTTGTCTTTTGGACTTCTAATTCACATTCTCTTTTGTCAGAGGGTCATAGATAATCCATTCCAATTCATTTTTATCCATATGTTTATTTTATTACGTTATGTTGGAAAGACTGACTATTTTAAATTTTATTTTGCAAACTGAGTTTTTCTTATATTCTTCGTACATGACTTTATCTTCTTAATTGTGGATTAAGATTCATATCCAACATGTATATCCAAACTCATTTGAGGACTCATCTTAATCAAATATTTGCGGTAGAGAAAGTGGAATGTTATTGCACATCCAAATCTCTCGTTTACTATTTATCTTTATTACACTAATATTTGTGTAGTACAATCTATAAGAGGATATATGTAGTTTTTCCAAAGTATGTTAACTGCCATGAGAAATATGTTTTTATTTGAAATGTATTTAGCACTTCCTTCACTTATTGTCTCAATATAAACTGTCTCAAAATTCCATACATTTACCTTAAGAAAGATTCATCAATCTCAATTTGAGAGTAAACATAATCTTCTGGATGTTTCACTTATTATAAAATGTGAGATTCTTTAACTCTTTCCCTTGAGATGATATCACTACAGGTTTATCAACCCAATTTTAGAATCAACAACATACCATACATGAGTCATGTACTCTCTTTCAAAACCTTCTAACTTTTGAGACTTATGAGAGCATAATACTTAAGGATTTTATATTGCATTATTTTGTGCAATATTATTTACATGCTTTTCTGGAGAATTCATATATCCTCCTCTTGAATATTCAATAGCATGTATACTACCTTGTATTATCCTCACAACAGTTTTTTTCATTTTATATGATTTAAATATCTTTTATTTATTACAATTTTATTTTTCAACTTCATGTAAGTATATAATTTCTAAAAATAAACTATTCGATCTTGACCTTAAACATATATCTATTACTATAAAGAAGACTTTGTCTCTCTTCTTAGAGAGACACGTCATCAAATAGATCTCTGAAAATGTGACATGTGTCTTCTTCGGTTAATGATCATCGAATTTGTTAGATTTGGTTATGGGCTTAATAGAATATTTTGTGGGCTTTGAATAACTTCGTATGGGCTGCGGGTAAAAAAATTATACTTGCCCCATAGTCGCCTTCAGTTTCTTAACACGGAGCCGCCACTCCTTTCTAGGGTTCTTCTTCTCCTGCATACTCAGATTAGGTCAACCAACGATGGATGTTCTAAAATATTGTAAGAGATGAATATGTGTGAGTAATTTTTGCGTCTATGGCATTATCGTCCCATTTCGTTTTCGGTTCTTCTCCTTGAAGCCGTTACAAGGTGCATTGATTCGCCGCCATTAATGAGTTCTTAACTCTTTCAACCCACTGCACCGATAATCACTCACTCAATGATTCATATCTTTCTTACAGGTGGTGCATCTCCACTATAAAAAGGTATGGCTTCATCCCTTGAGCATCATCCTCACATTTCCTCATAGGAATCGAAGTCTCTTCTTCAGTATAATGGTTATTTATCCTGCTCGCTGATTTTCTCCTAATATTTTTATTGTGTATTAGTGACTTTCTAGACTTATTGTGTATCAGTTTCATCTTAATCAATCTGAAGCTGTTCTAAAGCCAGCCTCAAAATTGATTGTAATCTGTCTATTTTTGTTTATCTACCTGCTTAGTTTATTTTCACAGGTCTTTTCTATCATTTGTTGCTCTCAGTGTCACATATAAGAAAAAACCATATGAATCTTGGTGTTATTACAAAGATGTTTTTGATATTTTGAATTTTGTTTTGGAGAATTGTTTAGACATTTGATGCACTTGATCATATTTTGGTATGTCATAATAATTTTTGTATCTTCTCATTAAATTTAATAGGAGGTTTTTTTCTGAAGCCAACTTCTTGGTTTGTCATCCTGCATTGTTATGAACTTTGAAGCAAAATGATCATATACCGCTTACTATCCAATTTCCTTGAAGCGTAGTTTTTTTTTCTTCATACTAGGATTTGATGAAAGGGTTACATATGATTTCCCAACCTTTGTATTGTGTTAGCTGTCAGTAGTTTAATTATGTTCTGAAGTAGTTGTGCTTCTTCTTAGCTGTATCGTGTAATGGTGATAGGACATGTTTGATGTTCTTTTATTATGCATTTTGCTTTTTGTTCGTGTTTCAGATATACTCTTTAAATCTTTTTTTTTTGGAAAATGGTTTATTACATTCATTCTTGGTTGGTACTTCTCTTCCACTGTATATTTACAATCAACAAATCACCTATGTGTAGAGTATTAAAGTAGACTATGTTTCATATTGTTGAAATATTATGAAAAAGCTCAGTTTTGTGTATAATTTGTAGTGTTGACTCATGTATGTCTCATTTCATGTTTAGTTTATTATATAATATATCTAAAGTTTGGGTGTTCAGACAAATTTTCTTCTTCGGGATACCTGACAGATACATCAGAGGGTTCCGTTGTACACTAGAAGAAAAGAAAAAGTGGAGAAGCTCGAGATATACTTACTTGTCTGAGTCATGTACCAAGAATGTGAAGAGCATAGACAATCATCCAAGGTAAGAATGTTGGTTAAGAATTACTTTCACCCATTCCAAGGTTAGAATGTTAACATGGTGATACACCCATCGCGATTTATTGGTACCATATTCAAGTAAATGTTTACTTACTTTTAGAGACCGACAAAATACTTAGAGAACTTGCTGCATCTCGGCCTATTGAATACTTTTACCCCAAATTCATCCCATTTTAAATTCATAATACTTGACAACATTTCCTTCCTAGCTATATGATTTTCGTTACCGAGTGTGAGGTTCTAGGAACCTGCGAACTTCACCATCGACAAACATATACGCAAGTTCTGTCACAAGTTTGCTCAATAGTAACATTACATGTTTAAAAACAGAGAAAGCATCAACCAATGTAGGTTGTTGACATGTACATAAACAGAGTACAATGGACGCTAGCAACACATCTGTTTATCAATAGGCCAGAGGCACACGCCTATGTCCTCTCATTACCATTCACTAAATGACTACTAATTTATTTTATATTTTTCTCATTTTACAGCAAACGCCCAACACAAATTGTTGTAAATGAAAGCAAATGCATTGAAGAGAAGTGGGTCCAAGACACAATGTAATTTTTTGTACGCACAAAGTTTTGTCACCGAACATGGAACAACACACTAAAAAAAAACTAAGACACGTCACCTCTATTCTTACTCTGTTTTCGTATAGAAATTGCTAAAACCAGTAACTTATTAAAGCAGCTTATACATTGGACATGCATATACATCTTTAATACCAGCACTGATCTTCTTCCGCACCTAAACTAAGCTACCAACAACAACCAACTGTGTAACATGTAGCAGGATACAGGGGAAATAGGTGCACATTGTCAAGTAACTAAGATATGGTTACACACATATGTGGGGCGTTGGTTTGGAATGCCAAAACGGTTGTCAACGCAAACCAAGCAGCCAATCAAAGATTCATCATCTGCTGTCATTTGTCAGAGAAACATGTGCAACTTTCACCAGTTCGTGAGCCACCATCACGTTAGGAAGAGCTACTAGCAACACCCACCTACATTATACAAATCAGAGTAGCCAACAACATGCTATCTTTCACATCAATGGGTGCTTTCACACAACATACATGCATATATATAACCTTAACAACATACAACATACAACCTTACAAATTACATTGTTCCCAAGCAAATAGTATGTATGAAGACAACACAAAGCAAAAACGCCGCGCGAAGCGCGACCCGACCCTATATATATATATATATATATCCATGTACATATTCAGATATACGACTAATTTACTATAATTTGTTGACAAATTATATGTTCCTTTCTTTTGATGTCACATTCACTTTATGGTATGGAGCATAACAAGACATAATATTTTTTTATTCCATCAACTCATTATTTGTTTTCAGTCTCTATGAGACATGATATAAGTTCAAAATACTTCTCATATATATATTCTTGTATTAATATGTCTTCATAAAAACATATTATCCAATAAAAATTGAACTTCAATAATTTTCAACATAATATATATTTATTTACAGACTTTAGGTCACGTAATATTCAGAATTCATAATGAAGCTTAAATACTTTGTGGATCTTTTATGCTCAATTTTTGAATTTCAAATCTCGCAAATATAATGATAATAAAATATAATAAAACTATTTTAATTAATAGAGATATGCATAATCACAAACATCTTATTCTGTTAAGAAATAAATCATTATAGTAATTATTTCATGAGTCAATTAGGTATAAATCCAAACACTTGTGTATAATTAGCGATCTACCTAGTACAGTAATAATATGGGATGTACAGTGTTATATGATGAAGCAAAATTACAATTTGATCCCTCTGTAAATGAGGCAATGGTATGTCAAGTAGTTGTCAGATTGATTTTAAAAGATATTGTAAAGATTTCTTAAAGATTTGAGTGAGATATTCTCTATTTCTTCTTCCTCCCCACAACAAATGAAAAACTTACAAAGATCTCTCTATAGCGATTTCATAAAAATGGAGACAATAATTCGTCTTTCTTCTTTATATTTGCTAATTCTCCATCTTTCAAATGAAAATAGAGAGACAGAAAAGTAGAAAGAGAAAACAAATTCTGGAAAACAGGTATGTAGTTAATAAAAATGGTGATTTTAATGTTTTTTTGTTTTGTTTCGAGTCTCTTTGGTTTTGTGGAGTTTCAAAGATTTGTTCTTTGTTTGTGGGTTACGTTCGAAAGCTTAAAAAAATTCTTGCTTTACGCAACTTCAACTTTTCAGTACTTTGTAGCTCACAGGATCTTGATCATGCAGTCGCAATGGTTTCATCAACTTCTTATTACAAGGTTGACAAGATTACAGATTTGATATCATATCTTTTAACAGCTCAATTATTTTGGATATCTCAAGTTCATAGGTATTGGATTTGTATTGTTTTTTATATCTCAGAATAAAGTTTATACTTTAATTAGTTTCTTATATATTCTTGTTGGTTTACAATGCGCAAGGTTTTATATATCCAAAGTGTGACTGAAAAAATGTGAATTTCAGACTTAGTTTCCGGAGAAAGAATTGCAACGAGTGAGAAAGTGATGAAAGAAATATGGGGAACATGACATGCTAGTGCTCCACCTTGTTTCGCTTGAGATGGGATTTGCGGATAAAGGACTACATCCTCCGGAAGGCAATGGTGGGTGAGCCGGGAATTGAGATAATACAACTTGATAAGAACGATGAGATTGTGGAAGTTAGCACAGAGGAAGCACAAAATGGTTCAACCATGGAAGCAATTAACGGTTAGTAGAAAAAGTTAGCCAAAAATAAACCACTTTATGTTTTTTCCTTTTTCAGTCTGATAGTCGGCTAAGCATATGAAAATAAGGGAAACTTATATAATGATATGGTATGTTACTGTGCGGTAACAATTGTTATAAAATAGTTTGAATCGTTTATTAATTTTGACCCCAAAAAGAATTGTTTCGTAGTTTATTGGCATGATAATAAATTGTTTAGACATGAAATAAAATGTGATCAAGTTGATAATGTATATAATCAAATTCCAACGTGACTGTTTCATCTTTAGAGCGCCCAACAATGGAGAACATAAACTCAGGGGAGATGCATACAACTGGTCCAGCGTCGTTGAAGCTAATTTGGCATGCAGAGAAGTGGAAAAAAAGGTAGTGAAGTCAAACGTTAGGGAGGCATCATTGGAAGGCAGAAACACCAATGGGTTGGTGTTGATTGGAGTCAACCATTAGTGCTTGAGTCTTGCTTTATACTATGGAAGCTTAGTTTTTATTTTCTAAATGTCTACGAGTTTTTGTAACACGGTTATAAATATTAGCCATGGTGTAATAAGTTTTTAGCTGGTTAAAATTTTATGTAACCGTTTGTAGAAACAATTAGCAGTATGTAAGGAAGTTAACCTGTATTAATGATATGGAGATCTAATGTAAGGAATTTAAAGTTCAGCCAGGGGATAGTAAATTTTGGATGGATAAACTTTTGTTAACCGTTTATAGAAACAATTAGTGGTATGTCAATAAGTTAGCTTGTTTTAATGATATGAAGTTCTAATGTAAGAGCTTTTGCTTGTATGCTTGATATGAATTAGACAGAATTTTTTAAAATAAGCACATACATATATTCAGTTTGTCCCTAACCGATTATATCTTGGAACAAGATATTGTAGAACCATAATGGTTACAAAAAAATGTAAAAAAAAATAATAATACTTTCAGTGATGAAATATTGGATGAATATATATTTGTACTTGCTCAAAAATTCCTGATTTTGTTAAGTACAAATCTCTGGTGGCTAGCGTAAGTGTTTGCTTGTGTACACACGAAAATAGCTGGTCAAGCATAACCGTATCCGTGGAATGAAGTTGAGGCAATAGATGGACTGATGCAATGTTCTTGTTGACGTTATAATTCTTCTTGTGAGGTTTGTTAGATGTATAAATATTAGTTTGGAAATATCATATTTCGTAATCCAATTGGTGATCTCGATGTGATCGACATTTCTGAGCACAAACATTCAACAAAAGGATAACAGTTGGTGGCTTAAAGGTCATCGATTTCGTGGTCGACACGATGATTTGCACATACAAGAAAACTAAGTAGATTAATCCACAATATTATCTTAGTTGGCCAGCAAACGTATTGGATAAACTATATAATTGTACTTACTCAACAATTCTTGATTTAGTTCAGTTAAATGTCTGGTGGCTAACGTAAGTGTCTTCAAGTGTACACAATAAAATAGCTGGTCAAACAAAATTGTATCTCTAATATATAATGTAGACTAAAATAAGGGGTAACACTTTGTAAGAGGGTTGATTACTTCATAACAGATTTGTAGGACTACCACTTGAAACTACTTCAAGATTGAATCGGGTCAGATAATGGTAACAGCCATATATGAAAACAGTCACAAGAGGGTACTTGAGAGAAAACATGTTCACCAAAAGACAATAAGATACAACACATATTCACTAAGAAAAAAAGATATTTTGATGTACTTAAATACTTGACGTTACAGCAGGAGGATTATGGCTGATGCCTCTGAAAGAAGTATGGCTGATGTCGCTGAATCAGAAGTATGGCTGAGCCGCTAGGTTTTTGGTAAGGGGTAACCCTAATACCAATGGTTTCTTCTCCATCAGCGAAAATTCTCTCCAAAATAGGTAACACGGGGTTTCAGCCAAGATCATCCTCCATTGGAAATAGCTTGTGTTATGTTCGAAAGAGTAACTCCAAAGATAGATTTTGTAATTAGACAAGAAAGAAGACACGAAAAGGATAGCTTTCAAATATGAAAAAAAAAACAAGAAGCTTTGATAATATCCATGTTCTTTTTGTTGGGGCAGTCGCAGCCTTCAGCGGCACAAAAATACACAACACAGTAAATTCATCTTTTCTGTTACTGTTGCTAAAATAGAAACTAAAAAAAACACAGTGACCAAAAATTGGAGACTTTTCTGACGCCATAAATTCTGACGACAAGAACGTTGAAGAACACAAATGTTTTTATAAAGCCAGCGACACAAACTTAAAAGACGATGGCGTTAGTTATAATATTTTCTTCATGTTATTTAGCCGTTGATCGCTGTCAGAGCTTCAAGAAAAAGAACAGGGCTAATATCGAAATTGGGAGGGGGGAACGATGGTATCAATTATAATAGCTCGTTGTTTAATCAGAAAGATTATGAGCTGGCAATTTTTATATTTTGGGTAAAAAGATGATAGTAGGGGTAGGAGAGTCATATTATTTCTCAAAAGTAGCGACACAGTATTTTTGTGTATGGAGCTAAGTACCTTGAATTGTTTGTGTTGTGAGTGCAAATACTCTTATTTCATTCAGTAGATTTCTACTATCAGCCACTAATATCTTTATATCTACTAAGTTTTCAATTAAGTATTTAAATAAATTCAGGTGATATGTATAAATTAATTTATCTAACCAAATTTTAATTAGCTTTAAGGTATGGCAAATAAAATACCAATTTTTGTAAAGAGAAGTGCAACGGAGATCGGAGATCCAACTGTTCATGTTTTGCAGCTGATTATAATTGCATATACTGCTTACTCTTTTATAGAAAATAATTTTGAAATACTTAAAATTTTCTCATATGATATGGTTATTAATCAATATTAGACATACAAATTTAATTTATCAAATCAATAAAAACTATAAGTTTCAATGTTCATTTAATCAACCAATACTTGAAACTAATAAACTGATTGATAACAACTTAATAAAGCGAGAACCTAATTACCAACAATTTAATAAACCAAATCATTTTGAATAAAACTATCCTTAACAGAGAACGAAAACAATGTAAGTTAATAATTCTGCATTTCTCAAGAGCATAAGACCATCATATTCAAATAAGTAATCTGCTACTTTAGTGATAAAGTAGAAACCATTCCCATAATGAAATTACATAATTCAAACTTACATAATAGAGTTTAGTCATGTACAATAGTTCTATTTTGAGTAATTGTGTTAAAGTCACATCATACTCTTCTACTTTTTCAAGAGATTTTGCAGATACGCATATTACAATATATCACCATAAATAAATTCCTCATCACAATTTTTACCATGATTGAACTCCTCACCACAACTCTACAAAATATGCAGTATGAAATCTTTTTTAGATAACAAAGAATTAGTTCACTAAATTTACATGTTAGCATAAAATTGCAATATGGTATTCGTGAAACTAATTCCCAGTTACAGTGCTTCATGTACAAGCTTGTTTACTAATTAGAAATCAAATATTTAATTCAGAATCTAATAATGAACAAACTGATTTGGTTAATTTTTCCATATCTTGACCACATAAAATATTTGGGAAAAGAATCAAGTTTCTATTTGACCAAGACTTCAGCTAAAGAATCAATTTTGGCTAGTTAAAATTGCTTTGAAGAATTTCATCAAACTTTGAAACCGGACTTTGTTCATCGCATTACATTGGTATAGATTGATTCGGATGCAGGGAATGATCCATGCAGACCTCTCCTCAACATGAACTGAACAACTATATTTTTATTTAAATGGTAAAATATAAATTTTCAATTTATATAATATACAATAAAATATAAATTAATCTGTAAATATTACTATTGGTACACATATTTCATATAAATAATATATCAATGCCAATTCAATATGATAAATATGTGATAAGAAATGTGGGTGACATAATTAACGGTGCAAAAAACAAAATAAAGTTTTTGATATAAAAAGCGAAATCATCATGTTCAAAAATATCATTTTAACAATTGTTTAATACGAATAAAAATTAAAAATATATAGTACCGTTTATACAAAATAAATATTTACTGATAAAAAGTAAAAATAAATATCCGCGTGGATGCACGAATCAAGTCTCCAATTAGATTTAAACTATACATACATTTCGTGAAATAAAAATGACACTAGTGGAGGTGAGTGGTATACGTTCCAACATCTTTAAACGCATAAAAAGGCTTGGAGGCCTTACAAAAACTCTAAAAGTATAAGCATTCTTATCCACAGGCTCGGGTCATCAGATAAAGCTTTTCTATTTAGGACACATTTTTCGTAAATTTTAAACGAGGTTTCAATTTTGTTCAATTTGATTCAGTTTATTTACTTTAAAATACTACACTGGCTAAGCTATGGGAAAATGGGATGTAGATTCTACCGCAGGCTAGTTTAGAGAAATAGCTTCACGTAATCATTTACTTTTCCTCCTTAGAAATCTCAGACTTGGTTGATTCTCTAGAACGGTGGCATGGGATCATCCTTACTACTCGATTTTCAAAGGATACAATGTGTGACTTGATTAGGACCTCTTCCACACAGGTCTTTTGGCATAGGTGTGAAGTGGGTTTAAGCCTCGGGCTGCAGTTGGGCCAGCACCATTGCTTCTGTTTTGGGCCTTGAGAGACGCAGGCCCAAGACCACCCTATCACCTCATACACATGTTATATATATAAAGCATGATTAATGTATGATTAGAGTTAACATATAAGGCAATAACAACACCAGATTACAAGCATTAGAAGATCATTCAACAAGTCATTAAGCAAGAGAAAAAGAGACAACAACAAAGATAAATAGCTTAGGCTTAAGTCCATTTGATCTATTAAGGTTGATTGTATTCTCTAGCTAAGTTGAGAAGTTTTTATGGTAATCAAGCTATCTAGCACACTTATTTGGTGTTTTCTAGTAACTCTTTTGATCTAGTGGATTTGGGGAGCAAGAGATCTCCCATGAGACGTACCGGTTAGAGGTCGGGAACTTGTTAAATTGCTTGTGTCTTTATTTACAAGTTATAGTTCTAGGTCAAAGGTTACTTGAATCCTAAGTAAACCTAAGTTTAAATCTCTACAAGTGGTATCAGAGCTTCCGGGGTTTTAAGGGATATTTAGGAGAGAGAGAGAGAGAGAGAGAGAGAGAGAGAGAGAGAGATTTACCATCAGATTCATAAGCGATGTCTGACACTCGCATTGAAGTTGATCGGTTTGATGGTAGGGGTGATTTTTCCCTATGGAAAGTGCGCATGCTTGCTCACGTTGGAGTACTCGGCTTGAAGTCTATTCTCACATATGAAAGGCTATTAAAGGATGGGATTGACACAAAAGAAGAACCCGGATCAACCATGAAGGATACTGGAAAGGGGATAGCTGGAATTGTTGAATCAACACCCCTAATAGATCCAGTTAAATTAAAAAAGTCAGAGAAAGCAAAGGACCTGATTGTGTAAATGTTGGGAACAAGGTTCTAAGGAAGATTAAACATTGTGAAACTGTTGCTGCAATGTGGAATACCTTAGACAAACTATACACAGAGACCTCGTTGCCCAATCGGATATATCTATAGCTCAGGTTCTACACTTTCAAGATGGCTGACTCTAAGACTATAAATGAGAACTTGGACGATTTCCTAGAACTAGAAGCAGACCTAAGCAATCTGAAAGTTGAAGTTTCAGAGGAAGTTCAAGCAATGCTATTGCTAAGTTCACTGCCAAGAAAATATGATCAGCTCAAGGAAACTCTCAAGTATGGGAGAGACACTCTAAGTCTAAATGAAGTTACTGGAGCTGCAAGGTCTAAAGAAAGGGAGCTGATCGAGAGTGGCAGGTTCACAAGGTCGGGGGGGGGGGAAGATCAGACCGGCGATCAGACAAAAACATTGGGAAGACCTGGGAAAACCTACAAAGAGAAGTCCAAGAGTCGATTTGGAAGGTCTAGGTCACGTCCCAGAAATAATAAAAACACTAAGTGATGTTTCATATGCGGTAAGGAGGGGCATTGGAAGTGTGAATGTCCTTATAGGAGGTCATTCAAACCTCAAGACTCTGTAAATGTAGCAGCGGCTGAATCAAAAGAATCCTTAATCCTAACGGTTAGTACCTTAGACACAAAGGAATAATGGGTAATGGATTCAGGCTGCTCGTTTCATATCACACCTGATAAGAGTTTCCTATTTGACTTGGAAGAGTTCAAGGGAGGAAAAGTATTAATGGCTAATAATACTCATAGTAACATCCAAGGAATTGGGAAAATACGTATCCTAAATATGGATGGCTCTACAGTAACCCTAAATGGTGTTAGGTATATGCCAAGGATGAGCAGAAACTTGATTTATTATGGAATGCTAGAAACTGCGGGATGTCGATATGAAGGGGAGGATCTGATGGTTAATTTCTATAAGGATGACAAACCGGTAATATCAGGAAAATACCATCAAGGACTATACTACCTATAAGGAACCGTATTGAAAGGAGAGGCTAACCTTACACGAGCTGAAAGGAATATGACTAATGTTTGGCATTCACGCCTCGGTCATATGAGCCTGAAGAACATGTCTGAACTTGTCAAAAACGGATATATCATTGACAAGGAAGTGAAGGAGTTGGTTTTCTGTGAACACTGCCTAATTGGGAAGTCACACAAGCAAAGTTTCCCTAAAGCTAAACACGTGACTAAAGGAATACTAGACTGTGTTCATTCAGATCTCTGGGGGTCTCCTTCTACACCAGACGGCCTTGCTGGGAGCAAGTACTTTGTAACTTTTATCGATGATTTTTCAAAGAAGGTGTGGATCTATTTCTTAAAATCCAAAGACGAAGTGTTCTCCAAGTTTAGGGAATGGAAGACCGAAGATGAAACCAAGACTGAAAGGAAAATCAAGTGCTTAAGGACCGATAATTGTCTGGAATTCTGTAATAAGCAGTTTGATGATTACTGCAAACAGGCTAGGATCAAAAGACATAGAACTTTCACATACATTCCACAACAAAATGGGGTGTCAGAGAGGATTAACCAAACCATAATGGATAAGGTAAGGTGTATGCTAACGGAGTCTGGTTTAGATCAAAGTTTCTGGGCAGAGGTAGCTTCTACGGCTATCTATTTGATCAATCGATCACCAAACTCCACGTTAGGTTTTAAATTATCAGAGGAAGTACGGTCAGGGATTAAACCGGAGCTGGAACACCTAAGGACATTCGGGTGTTCTGCATTTGTTCACATAACCGAAGAAAAAACAGGACCTAGAGCTCTTAAAGGAGTCTTTATGGGATATCCTACAAGTACTAAAGGGTATAGAGTTTGGATACCTCAAGAAGGACGATTCAGAATAAGCAGAAATATGGTCTTTAACGAGGAAGAACTATACAAGGATACTATGGTTAAAGAAGAAGATAATCCTAAGAGCACTAATGAGAGTAGTGATCAACGTGTAAAGAAAACCAAAAGAAGAGTATCTTTTAGTGATGATTTGATCAGGGGACAATCTCACTCTTCAGAGTATGAAGTCTCACCTGATCAAGGTGGAGAAGAATCATCAACAGAAAGTTCTAGTAGCTCTAGTGACCAAGAACATGATCCCGAAGTTGAGAGTCAAAACACTGAAGATGTGCCTGACTCATATATGCTTGCACGAGATATGGAAAGAAGAACAAATGTGAGACCACCATCTCGATATGAAGATGGGAACTTTGTAGCTTATGCGCTGAATGTTTTCGAAGACTTGGAAATAGATGAACCTAAATCATATTAGGATGCTATGAAAAGCAAAGAAAGGAAGAAGTGGAAAGAGCAGCTGAGGAAGAAATGGAGTCTCACTGGAAGAATCGAACATGGGATCTCAACGATAAACCAAAGAATGCAAAACTCATTGGATGCAGATGGATTTTCAAATTGAAACTAGGGATCCAAGGGGTTGAAGATGAGAGATATAAGGGAAGACTAGTAGCTAAAGGCTATTCTCAAACCGAGGGAATCGACTATAATGAGATTTTCTCTCCAGTTGTGAAACGTGTCTCTATAAGACTTATGCTATCAGTTGTGGTAAACCTAGACTACGAACTGGAACAAATGGATGTCAAGACGGATTTCTTGCATGGAAGCTTAGAGGAAAGGATTCTCATGACTCAACCTGAAGGTTTCATAAAACCAGGGACAAAGAATAAAGTATGCATGTTAAGGAAGTTTCTATATGGTTTGAAACAGTCTCCAAGGAGATGGAATCAACGATTTGATACATTTATGAAGGATCAGTTGTTTGAACATAGCAGCAAGGACCCATGTGCCTATATGAGGGATATCCAAAGTAGTAAAGCAATCTATCTACTCCTATATGCTGATGATATGCTAATAGCATCAGGAAACAACGATGTTATTAGGAACCTAAAGGACAAACTTAACAGTGAGTTTGGAATGAAGGATATGGGAAAGGCTTCTAGAATCTTGGGCATGGATATAATAAGAGATAGAGATAAAGGGACATTGATTCTATCACAAGGAAAGTACATGGAAAAGGTCTTAAGAACCTTTGGAATGGATGAAGCTAAAGTTGTGGTTACTCTTACAACAGCGCAGTTCAAACTAAAGAGTCTAACAGAACAAGAATGGAAAGAAGAGGCATTGCATATGGAAAATATTCCCTATGCTAGTGTCGTGGGAAGGCTAATGCATGCTTTGGTCGGTTCAAGACCAGACCTAGCATTTTCAGTAGGCTATATTAGCCACTTCATGAGTAAACCAGGAAGGGACCACTGGTCAATAGTCAAGTGGGTTCTAAAGTACTTAAAGAGATAAGTTAATTCAAATTTAACATTCAGGAAACAGTCTACATTCAAATTAGAAGGTTTTTCAGACTCAGACTATGCTACAGATATGGACAGAAGACGTTCAGTTACAGGTTATGTATTTCAGATTGGAGGCAATACTATTTCATGGAAATCATGTTTACAATCAGTTGTTGCTCTATCTACTACAGAAGCAGAATACATGGCAATGAACGAAGTAGCTAAAGAAGCAATTTGGCTAAAAGGTCTATGTTCAGAATTGGGTTTTAAGCAAGACAATATTAAACTCAATTGCGATTCACAGAGTATCCTAGCTCTAGCCAATAATCTGGTTCATCATGAGCGAACTAAACACATAGACACCAAATTTCATTTCATACGAGACCTAGTAGAAGCATGTGATATTAATCTAAACAAGATATATACTAATGTCAACCATGCGGACTTTCTTACAAAACGGTACCTGGTCAGAAGTTCCAGGTTTGCTGTGAGCTTTTGAACATCCACTGGAGATAGAGAGGAAGCTCCAGGTGATTCATGTTGACACGTTTTATCCTCGTAAAACACAAACAAAACAAGGGTTAGTGTTTATGAAAAAGATTTAAAAATCAACATAAGACATATGAGAAAAGGGAGAAGGTAATCACCTGGAGCATCATACGAATCGAGAGTATACTCGGTTCAGGTGGAGTAACATATATTCTCAGATACGTTATATCAGTTACAAGCTGCAAGAAAACAGGCGGTTAGTAACTTACTAAAATGTTTTACAAAAGAACAAAAAGGGGGTTTCTTGAAGAGAAGAAAAACTTATCTGAAGGAAACATGTGGAGAGTCATCACCAAAGACTCGTTTTTTTGAACCCCTGAAAACTGAAACAAGACAGATCTGAGACATGAAAAAGGAGTACGATGATTTAAAAATTAACTCGACTCCTAAAACATCAGTGGTGTCAGATCTACATAGATCGACCACATGCAAGAAGAAGAGTTTCAGATGATGTTCTTACCTCGGGATACTGAAGAGGTGGAGTTTTTTGTTTGAGCTGAAATGAAAGCTCACCCCGCATGTCAAAAAAGACGATTTGTCATCGGAGAAGACATGCAAGAACAGATTGAAGATAGATCAATAACGCTTTTGAGAAAAGGTCTAAACTTTTCGTTTTAAAAATCTTAATCTTGTGGATATAAGCAGATTAGGGTTACTTGAGGAAGGAAAATGAGACGGATGGAGGAAGGAACGGAGGAACTAGGTCGGAATCTCTAGCGGTGGATCTGACTAGTTTAGTTCTTGTTGAAACGCATCATGAGGACGCGGACCGGATCTTACTTTCGTTGAAGCTTGGCGAAAATTTGAGGTTACGGTGAATCGAAATGAAGAACTCGTCAAGGAGACGAGAAAAAGAGAGAGAGGGAAGAGTCACTAGAGAGAGAGAGAGTGAAAAGTTGAGAATGATCTTTTCACTTCGCCAAACAAGGAGATACTTAAGAGTTTCTCGTCGGTGGAAGTTGTACCGTGTGTGTTGGGCTTAAACCACACTGGTGGAGATTTGTGAAGTGGGTTTAAGCCTCGGGCTGCAGTTGGGCCAGAACCATTGCTTCTGTTTTGGGCTGAGAGAGACGCAGGCCCAAGACCACCTGTTACAGCCCAGAATGGAGGTCGTCCAAATGGTTGATGGATGTTGAAATCGGATCAACCAAAGAAATGATCGATTGGTCGATATGTCTAGAATCTGCCTTGCAAACCTGAAACAAATGTAAATGAAATGATATGAGGTTTCTGATATGAATAAAAGAAGAATAATAAACAAGTAAAAAGGATAGATATGGTGGAATCAAGCTGATGGTTGTGTATCACTCTCAGCTTGATCAAAGGATGGACTTGAAGTGGATTAGCGGATGATGGATTGATTGAATCTCTCAATCTGGTGGGATGATGGCACGATGTGATTGACTCTCTCAATCTGGTGGGATGATGGCACGATGTGATTGACTCTCTCAACCTGTGTACTTAGCTTGCTTGATTTTCACAAACAAACTAGACTCACGAAATCAATAAGACAACAAAGTATCTCATTTTGAATCCTAAAGATCGATATTTTATACAAAGAACACTTTTGCATAAACTGAAATAACTTGTATTAACTTGATGATTGAGGGTGGTCTTTACAATGCACGTCTAGGAGATTATATAATGCTCAGAGACAAGGTTCCTAACGTTCTAAAACAAAGAAAGGAAACAAATCAAATGAATTGAAAAACTAGCCGTTGGAGGCTTAATGAGGAGAATCTTGGAGATTTGTGGTTCTAAGTGAGAAACTTGATTTGTCTTGAACCTGGACGGTTTAAGGGGATATGAGAGCTTCCTTGGAATCTTCTGAATGGCTTGGAATGTTTTTATGTCGTGCCGAAAGACAAGAAAAAAGAGCTGGTTGGCCTTTAATTGCCAAGACTCCAAATAATGCAAGTTGGAGTTAATGAAGATCCTCTTGATCCTATGGTTGCTGGTGCGTGGAACGGACGTGTCTTTCTCTTCTGAATGGTTGAAATGGTCTTCTGGAAGTCTTGGTTTGATCAGAGTGTCTTCTGGTCGGAATTTATTGGCTGGTAAATAATCAAACCGAAAGATTGTCCAATCTTTCCATAAATTGCTCAGTTTGACCGGTTATGGAAAAATGAGCATAACTTCTAATTTCCTTGACCAAATCTCTTAATATTGGGCTTTCTGGAAAGCTAAGAAACTCCTCTTGACTTCTAAATTTGTTTTGGGCTCGGTCGGATCTTTGTGAGGCTTAAATAATCTTCCAAAGTCGGTATTCGTATATGAACGAGCTGGGCAACCTCTAGTTTGTAAAATTCATAACTTATGTGCACATGAATATTTTGGTCCGATTCAAAATGGGATGGACTCCTTCTTGAGTTTATAATCCATGAAAATTGGCCTCGTGATTAAAACTCTCATGGTTTGAAAGATATTGTATTTTTAGTGCACATATATCCTGATTGTTGCCATAGCTGGTAGAGTAGAACATTGGGTTGACCTCTGGTTCAGCTACTGGTTTGATGGTCGCATCACCACCTGATCACCTCATACACATGTTATATATAAAACATGATTAATGTATGAGTAGGGTTAACATATAAGGCAACAACAACATCAGATTACAAGCATTAGAAGATCATTCAACAAGTCATTAAGCAAGAGAAATGAGACAACAACAAAGATAAATAGATTAGGCTTAAGTCATTAAGGTTGATTGTATTCTCTAGCTAAGTTGAGAATGCCTTATTGTAATCAAGCTATCTAGCACACTTATTTGGTGTTTGCTAGTAACTCTTGTGATCTAGTGGACTTTGGGAGCAAGAAATCTCCCACGAGACGTACCGTTAGAGACCGGGAACTCGTTAAATTGTTTGTGCCTTTGTTTACATGTTATAGTTCTGGGTCAAAGGTTAGTTGAATCTTAAGTAAACCTAACTTTAAATTTCTACAATAGGGAGATCTGGTTCTCTTGAGGTATCCCTAAACATAAATTTCTTACATGGTTAATGGTGCAGAATAGATGCTCAACTCTCGTGATAGGATAATAATTACATGCTTTTGTAATACTGTAAAAGAATCAATTGAGCAATGTTTCTTCGAATGCACTTTCTCATGGTCAGTATTGAGAGTTCTCACCACTAACTGCAGGTTCTCAACTCCGAGGAATTGGACTGATGTAGTATACTACGTCACCTTAACCATGCTAATGGTAAGAAATTCTCAAGATGGGTTTTGCTTCTCTCTTGGCAAGCTTCCCTCTATTATCATCTTTGGTGTGAGTGAAAAAATAGGCTCCATCGTTCGCACTTCAATTCAGCAGATGTATTCGCCAGGCAGATAAAACTCATCATCAAAATAGAATTTCAAGTCTAGCTTGGAGAGGATTATATTCTCCTCAGCATTGATGTAACTAGGTACTTTTTGGATAGACCTCCCAAATTTTACTCTGTTAAACATTTTAATTCTCCTATTTTCTAAATAGAAATTTCTTTTAGAAAAAAGGCTTTTGATTATTTTATTTTTGTGAACATTATGTTAGCTTATTGGCATGCTTTTTTGTTAATCTTGTCGTACTTATTTTTACGAAAATAATTGTAGGAATGATAATCTTAAAATTACTTTGTAATTAATATTAAGAGATATTACTATTATATGCTTTATGGATTGTACATTTGTACTAGTGGGATTCTTTCGTTGAGAGATTAGTGTTATCAGGAAATTAATTAATAATAAAAAGTATCATCTATCTACTATAAATAAAAGGGGGATATGAGAGTTTTTTAAGCTGTCCACGTCCTCAATTAAAATCAACCAATTGGGATATTTTATTTTGCCACATCATTTAATGATTTCTATATCGAATGGGCTTCTATTAACTAAGGGCTTTGGCACATCTCATTAAGGTTAAGCCTGTTATGTCTCTGAATTCCTGCGTTTTTGCAAAGACTTAACCCGTTATTTTTTTATGCCTCTGGAACTCTTGCCGTCTAGGGTTTCCAAAGGCGATCTTTCATCTTTTTCATCATACATCGAGAGGATACCAGTTACCAAGTAATCCTCTTAAAACCCTCCATTAATGGTGCACCCACGATCTCTCTTCAATGCGAAACAAGGCGGTTGATGTAGTACTATAAAAGGATCCGCTTTTCTACTTTGATAATCATCCTCTTATTCGTTGCTCTCTCACTTTACGAAGCCTTCTGCGTCACAAACTGGCTTCATGTCGCATTTGCTCAGGTTTGTTTCAAATTCTAATTCTAATTGGTTGTTGAACTTAATATTTTCCAACAATATATGACTTTGTAAACCATTGATACCAAAAACGATCTGACTGTAAACTAACAATCAAAGGCCTTAGGTAGGTGCACAGACGCAAGTTGAGTTGAAGGATAAACAGCTAAAGGTTGAAGATGCCCTGAATGCAACTAAGGTAAACTCCAGTCAAAACTTAAGATTCCATTAATTGTCAGTCCAAAGAAACCTGATCTCTGAGAATTTAGTCAGCATTGAAGAAGGGATTGTAGTTGGTGGTGGTTGTGCCCTCTTGAGATTGGCTGCTAAAATAGACAAAATCAAAGACACCCTAGACAACACAGAATATAAGGTACTCAGTTTTTATGGCTATGTGGAACTTATACACTTCTTAAGCATATCCTTAAATACATTTCTTGAAATGCAGATTGGAGCGGAAATATTCAAGAAAGCATTGAGCTACCCTATAAGACGTATAGCCAAAAACGCAGGCACAAATGGGAACATTGTCATAGAAAAGGTACTGACACTGTCATCTCTAAAGAACCTACCCTAACACCTAACAACTTACTCTAAATATCTACAGGTCTTATCAAACCAAAACATGATGTACAGTTACAATGCTGCAAAGAAACAAAATGAAGATCTGATGTTAGCTGGTATCATCGATCCGACCAAGATATACACATACTGGACTAAAGTAAATTCACTTTGAAGATGTCTGTTTCAGCTTCTCAACTGAAACATCACAGAAGAGTTGAAGAAGTTATCTATTAAATGGCGAAGAGATGAGAGCTCACAATTGTTCACTCACATAGCGGAGGGAAGAGTGGCCACAGCTGTGAGCGCAAGTGACATGGTGTATCTTCATCTAATTCGATTTTTATTATTGTTATCAAAGTCTTTAACATTAATCTTGGTAAAATATACAAGTGTTCTTATTGTATGTGCTACAAACAAAAGTTAAATAATGCAACAGATACAGTAAACTAATATAATGATAGCATAAGGATATCTTTAATCTCAAAACATTTTTCTAAATGAATGTTAAAAATATTGACAGTACATGATTTTTTTTGTCATCTGTTGACAGTACATGATAGGTGTCTAATATGTGAGATTAGGAAATGGGATCAACTATTCCACAGCAATATCATATTTACCCTTTTCAATTTCATTTTTCTTTTATTCAGTTATTTTAAAATATTTTATCTTAAACTTCTAAATTTTCTGAAAATAGATAAATACAAGTTTAATCTGAATTTTAGTTAAGTGTAAGTTCTAGATTGTCAAAATAAAAATATAGATATATAAGTTACACTATTTTTGATAAAATACAAGTACACTATTTTTTAGTAGTGTTTTGAGATGGCTTTAGTTTTAGTTCAGTTATAAATTGTAAGATTTGATTTGTTAGCACTAGAATAAATGAGTAATTAAACATGAGGAAATGAGTGGACAATATTAAAGAGTAAACAGAGAAATAGGCAACAAAAAAAAAACTTCAACACAACGCAACTTTTTATCTCAACTAACACCCAAAAAAAATATAAACCATTTTTCATTTTTTGAATAGTTACCGACCATAAAATCTTATACAATAAAGTAGACTTTTTTTTCTCCATAGGGGGAAAAAATGACACATGTCCTCTCTTAAATTCATGTTGGACCGTGTGTTATCTGGATTTTAAAATTTCGGGCACATATCATTTTTTGTTTGCTTTATTCTTTGTGTTTTGTAATTGGCTTATATTGGACTATTATTTAAAAAACAGAATATGGATTACCAAGCCCACAGAGAGATACCGACATCTTGACACTTAAAAAAAGTTCAACAAACTAACTTCTCAGTGTTGTAACTAAACCGCTTCATCACTTAAACTTTGTGTTTCTTCGTAGGCTTTTTTATATACATGTCTGCTTATTTTCATTTGAGCCTCCTTAGCCCAACAACTCTAATACGACGCGCACTATCTTTGTCTTCTACCAAACCGTAACTTCCACCGCCTGTTAAGAGACCAACGTCATAACGTATCCCCATTAATTTCTACAACCCACCTTCTCGCTATACGTTATATTTAATTCCTCTTCCTCCACCGTCTTCAAAACTGTAATTAGCTTTGTGGTACTACAAAAATCCTATTTCTGGATTTATTATTATTGTAACTGTAATTGTGTTTTTTGTTGTTGTAGGACAGAGAAGAGGTGAGAAGGCGATTGTAATCATTTCAGAAAAAAGCATTGAGAACCAAAGAAGGAGAAGCTAAAAGAGATTTGCGGCAAAATGAATCAAATGTTTGCTTTAAATTTAAACAAGTCCTAAAGCTTAAACTATCTGAGCAACAACAGTCACTATAGAGGATGGAAGAATAGCAAATAAAAGACATTATGATACTAGATTGACCTTATAATAAAATAATAAATATTGATTTAGTGGAAGACATTAAAAAGATTATATAAATAAGGAATATAATTCTTATAATGAATATAAACTTAATTACAATGCCGTTGTGTAAATTATTTTGTATTGAGTTTTTGAGCTGAAAAAGTTAGACAAACCTAATGATACTTCAGTAAATTTATCTAATTGTTTTTAAAATACTAATAAGTATTTCAAACATATATCAATTTTAAATGTACTGAAAATAAGGATTAAAATTTCTTACCAGTTATCAAAGTGTAATTTTCAAAAAGAAAATGAAAGCTTTAGTTTCAAAAGTCAAAAAAATAAATATTGTATTTATCAATTTATATGTTTATTTTGATCTTGAATTAGACTTCATATGGGATTTTATCGGCATTTGACCATAAAAATACCTAGATATATGCAAAGTTGTACTAATAGATAAAAAATAAAATAAAACATAGCCGGTGCGCTGGTATTCATTGAAAAGAGACAAGTCCTATAGAGACAAGTCCTATCTGAGCAACAACAGTCACTATAGAGGATGGAAAAATAGCAAATAAAAGACATTATGATACTAGATTGACCTTATAATAAAATAATAAATATTGACTTAGTGGAAGACATTAAAAAGATTATATGAATAAGGAATATAATTCTTATAAGGAATATAAACTTAATTACAATACCGTTGTGTAATTTATTTTGTATTGAGTTTTTGAGCTGAAAAGTTAGACAAACCTAATGATACTTCAGTAAATTTATCTAATTGTTTTTAAAATACTAATAAGTATTTCAAACATATATCAATTTTAAATGTACTGAAAATAAGGATTAAAATTTCTTACCAGTTATCAAAGTGTAATTTTCAAAAAGAAAATGAAAGCTTTAGTTTCAAAAGTCAAAAAATAAATATGGTATTTATCAATTTATATGTTTATTTTGATCTTGAATTAGACTTCATATGGGATTTTATCGGCCTTCGACCATAAAAATACCTAGATATATGCAAAGTTGTAGTAATACATAAAAAATAAAATAAAACATAGCCGGTGCGCTGGTATTCATTGAAAAGAGACCAATCCACCCACACAAATATAATAAACAGTTTTTAAAACTATTTAACTTGCAAATGTTTTTCTTTTGTAACAGAAGGAAGATATATTGTGAGGAGTAAAAGAGATTAAGTGGTTGGATGATCAACACCAACAATAATGAAAGTTTAAGATTAACAAACCAAAGGTTTAAAAAAACGTATTCTTTTTACTACAATAATAATTCGATATCGGTGACTTCTCTTCACAATAATATGTATTATAGTTTGTTCCATCCCTTGGAACATCTATCCATGTCACAACAAACTTTGTAACCAAATAAGGCTAATATGTTGCAAACAAACTATAAAATTAAAAACAAGAGGAAGATCGGAAAAATAGTCGTGGTTAACAAATACAAAGCTGATAAGTGTGAAAATTTACAAAAAAAAAAGAAGAGTTCATTTGATTCCATATGATGATGCAAAATAGAAAATAAAGAATGCAGTTTATCTAACTAGCAGGGATTTATCAAACCTTTGTCAAAAAAAAAACTAACAAAGATTTATCAAATTTAAGATTTTAGGCATGTTTACTATAATATCTAATTGTTGATATATATATTCTGAGCAAAAGGTAATATTTTCACAGCATTATATATATATATATATATATATATATACATATACATATATATACATGTATAAACACTAATTTAATATAATTATTGTATGATGAAGTGCACATTTATTATTAATCATAAATCATAACTAAAGTTAACAATCTTCAATAAAATAATAAACAATTCAGTTATTACACTTTCAAATTGTCATGCATATATCTAAACTTAAATTTCTTTTATTATAACTATGTAGAGACTACGATCAGATTGATATATATCCATATGATCTATAGGTATTTTGTTTTCTTAAATACTGTAGAAAAATGTTCTAAACTATAAAACAATATCTAAACCATATCAATATTAGCAAAACCGGCGCGTAGCGCCGGCAAACCCCTAGTTACTATAAAAGAGAGTTTGTCTCTCTTCTAAGCAAAGACACGTCATCAAATAAGATTTTCTGAGCATGACACCTGTCCTCTCTAACCAAAACTCACCGTTTCATTAAAAGTGTGGGCTATTGCGTTTATGTGTTTCTTCAGATTTAGTGGGCCTTATGTTTCTTTATTTCCATGAATGCAATGAGACCAGCTGCAAGATTTTTAGGGTTTTGTGTTCTTCTTCTACAAATAAACAAAGACTCTTCGTCTTGGATCTCTGATACAGTTATAACGTTCTGTCTTCTCTTCAAATAAATGAAAATGTTTTTCTTAATTGATTCATCCCTTTTATCATGCTCCTTAACTCCATCACCCCTCTTCGAACACGATCTGTTATTGAATGCACCTTATTCATCTGCAAGGCGGTGGCTCTACTCCTATATAAAAGGTTAGCCTTTCTTTCCTTGAACATCATCATTTGAACTCGCCATCAGCTTTTCCTTCCCATTACCTTTTCTGATTATCTTCTTCCTGCACCTCTGGAAGAAATCCTTCGATTGTTGTTCCAAATCCGTCGTGTCGCACTCATGCGATTCTGGGAATTACGGAACGCGAAGAACGGTGGAGAATCAACAGTGACTACGATGAACAGAACAAGATGAATATATGTGTTTGGCAGTGACAGAGTTTAGAGAAAACGAAGCTAATTTGTGCTTCCTTTCGTTTTCAATAATCGTGGATGATGAACTCTGGTATGGAGTGATGATTCTTATGACGGCTACTAAAAGTGTAGGTCGTTTTCTTCTTGATATGTCTCTCACATCTTATTTACACATTTCACGGTCAATAATTGTAAATTTTAATCTGATCATTAAATGAAGAACACAAAATTTGCAGGTTTATTTGGTTGTAATGTTATAACATTTGTTTCATGTGCATTTGAGATTTTTTTTTGCGAACGTGACTTATATGTATATACATAGATTTCATGCTACACGGGAACTTGGATTGAGATGGAAAATATTGAGCTTTGATATGGTTTAAGGTTTAGATCTTTCAGCCTCATGTTCATATGTCTGATTTCTTGGAAATTTACATGTCGACAGGTTTGTGACTGGTAGTGGATAGGATTCAAAGAGACATGGATCATGGTTTGTTTCTTTCTCTGAATATGAACCTCCATATTTCTCTTCGAGTAAACATATGTCCAGTTAACAAAAAAAAAGTAAACATGTGTCCATGATATGATGTCTAAATCTTAATAGCTTTGTATTAGTTGGTTTGATCTGCTTCTAATTTTCCCGTCTACATTTCTGATCATGTTGTACTTTATGTAAATGTATACACTGAAATGTTTGATCTGATTTGTATTACAGTTATTGAGTTCATTTTTTAAGCTGTCGCGACAAAGCCTCTGTTGACATGATGAACTGATGCATGAGAAAAATAGCATCTAAAGGAAGAAAAAGGTTATTTGTAATTTTATAGGAGCAGGAACCATGGTTTAGAGCTGTGTAGTTCATAATCATTCCACTTACACATTGTTCTTAGATGCTTTTGTGGTCCATATTATTTAATCTAATTTAGCATGTGGTTTGGTAACTTGTAACACAGAGAGCGTAGGTACAAAGCTTTTGGAGACGTTAGTTTAGTATGGTTAAGATAGACCTTGGACATGATTATATTTTTCTCGGTCCTAACTCCATTTGGGACTTTGGTTTAGTATGGGGAAATTTTCAGATGATGGGAATGAAAGGTAATGCAGCTTTCTATTGATCTATCTGAATGTGACCTCTTCCTTGATATAAACACATTTTCGCTTACTCTTTTAAAGGTATTTATTGAAGTGGACTTCCTTTTTCCGTTTCCTTTCTTGGTGGCGTAACTGGCGTGTAGGTTTGTGTTTTGCCAAGCCTTTATATTTCAAGAGAAATACCGTCACAATAATGATAGTAACTCTTTAATGCGCAGATGCGACGCAACGATAAGAGATGGGAACTGTAATTTGTTCAAGACGAACATAGCGAGCAGTGTCTATGATCCGAGTGAGGCTATAGCATTGGATGGAGTGTGACAACGGGAAGTATGGCATATCAGTTTTTTATATTTAAGATTACTATCTGATAAGGAGGGACACAAGAAGTGGTTCGGTGGGTGATTAAAACCAGACATGTGATTGCAGTTAAAGTCCAGTCTGATGGGTTTTTGTCAGGTTGTAAGCGAAACAAAACTGTCTTGGTTGTTGATAGTACTATAGCTTTCTATTAGATGATTGGATCTGTGTAACTAGCTATGATCAAGCAGGAACGTATGTATATAACTTGATATAATTTTGGTGATAAATTTCGATAAATGCTAAACGATTGAAGGGAATGTTCTCAAACTGGGGTGCAGATGAGTACTCTTCAAACGTGGTGAAAATCAATATTATAAGAATGAAACTTCAGATTTTTTTTTAAAAACTACCTATTTCGTTAGATCCTTGCTAAAAATAAATAAAAAGAAAATTAAATTTGATGGGAAGATGTTGGTTTCTTTAACTGTAACCAAAAGGTCATTAATTGGGACCAAAGGCATCGCTTGCAATCTGCAATAATATAAATAATTGTGTGATGGGAATGTTGACCATTTTCAATTTCAGCTTCCGCTTACAATCTCAGTTCGTTTCCTTTCCCCTCACGAGACACTTAACATTTCCTTCAATCTGTTACGATAATCTACTTTCCTTGCCTCTCAGTACTTCTTCAAGGACCATCTTCATTCTTTTGGACACATTTAATTGATTGTATTGTGTAACGTAGGTAGGCTAATGAAGTAAGTGAAAAATCTCACTTTTGTACCCTAGGAAGACTGTATTCACTTTCTAATACGTAAATTTAAAATTAATATATCTTCATATTTTTAAAAATAACTGCTTTCTAAGATTTCATCCAAAAAAATATTTTAAATTTATAAAATCACAATCAAGTATATATTTACAAATGAAGTACATATTTAAAATTATTGATAAACCTAAATTAAATTTAAATTTTAAAACTATTAATACAAAAAGGTTTTAAGAGCATCTCCAACCCAAAACCTTATTTTGAGGGGACCAAAACCTCAAAATGAAGATTTGAGGGGTGATTGCTCCAACGATGAATCCTCAAAAAAATCTTTAAAAGTTTATTTATTTGCATTATAGTCCTTCATATTAACAAAAGTTAATAATGATAATAAATCACAATGCATATAAAACATAGATTTAATATATTATACAACATACAATATTACAATATTATATAATAAGAGGCAATATAAATTACATATATAATAAAACAACACACATACACACAAATTTAAGAAATTTACATATTAAATACTAAATTACTTAAACATTATTTCCGTATCATTTGTAAGATATGTAATATTTAAGAGTTTATTTAGTTTGCTTTAATTTTCTTAAGTTTGTTTAATGTATTTTTATTTTGTGTGGGTTTGTTTAATGTATTTTTTCTATTATGTGAACTTTATTTTAATGCTATGTAATATTTATCCTATTTTATTTTATTTTAGTGTACTTAAGTTGTCTAAATTAAGTTTAATACATGTATTTGTGAAAAAACAATAATTATAAGGACCAAAAAAAATAAAAGGTAGTTTTGAGGTTTTGAATAGTGAAACCTCAAATTTGAGGTGTCACTATTCAAGACCTCAAAATTTGAGGATTTGAGGTTGCATTGGAATGACAAAAACCTCAAAATTTGAGGATTTGAGGTTGCATTGGAGATGCTCTAAGGGCATCTCCAACCCAAAATCTTATTTTGAGGTGAGCAAAACTTCAAAATAAAGATTTAAGGGGTGATTGCTCCAACCATGAATCTTCAAAAAAAATTCTTAAAATTTTATTTATTTGCATTATAGTCCTTCATATTAACAAAAGTTAGTAATGATAATAAAACTTCACAATGCATATAAAACATACATTTAATATATTATACAAGACACAATATTACAATATTATATAATAAGAGGCAATATAAATTACATATATAATAAAGCAACACACAAACACAAAGTTAAGAAATTACATATAAAATACCAAATTATTTAAACATTATTTTCATAATGCTCTCATATGTGCTCAATCAACGCATTCTGAAGTGATATATGAGTCTCCTTATTTTTAATTTGTAGATTACGAGCTAGAAATTGTTGAAATAGGATATGTTCATTTACTGCTAAAAAGTACACTTAAAAGAACAAGAACGAGATGATAAGATATTACTAACAATTTAGACTCCTTTGATAATGATACACGTGAGTATATACCATTGGAAAAAGCGAGAACCATGCAAAAAAGATCTCAAGAGCAGTTACAACCTTCAATTGATCCAAATATTTATTAACCATATTTCGATTATCTTGGAAATTCAGGATTCGGCTAACCGAAGAATTTTAGTATTTTGGTACCATTTGTAAGATATGTAATATTTAAGAGTTTATTTAGTTTGCTTTAATTTGTTTTAAGTTTGTTTAATGTATTTTTATTTTGCGTGGGTTTGTTTAATGTTTTTTCTATTATGTGAACTTTATTTTAATGCTATGTAATATTTATCCTATTTTATTTTATTTTAGTGTACTTAAGTTGCCTAAATTAAGTTTAATACATGTATTGGTGAAAAACAATAATTATAATGACCAAAAAGAAAATATAAAGTAGTTTTGAGGTTTTGAATAGTGAAACCTCAAATTTGAGGTTTCACTATTCAAAACCTCAAAATTTAAAGATTTGAGGTTGCATTGGAATGACAAAAACCTCAAAATTTGAGGATTTGAGGTTGCATTGGAGATGCTCTAAGGTACTCTTATCTAAAATGTTTGAAAGTATTATTCTGCAAGAAGTTAATATATTAGACATGTATATATTTGATTTTAACTTACTTTACTAAAACCCAAAATGGATAATGCATGAACTGAAATAAAATTGATATATTCATATCTTTGGAAACTACTTCCTTTTTAAAATGTCAAGAAAATATGATTTTGTTTATAAATTTTCTTTGAAATATATATTAACAGCTAAATTTTGATCCAAATTATTGTATCAAAATATTTTAAAATAAATAATAAAAAACATTAAAATAAATAATAAAAAACCATTAACACAACATGTTACCAAATAATTGTATCTAAAAGACTATTATATTATTTATGAAAAGTTAGAATATTGTTTATTTTTAAAAAATCCCAAAATCAGTGTGCAAAAAAAGTAACGCTAAATTTAAAATTTCCAAATTATAATACAGCTGAAGGTTTGTATCAAAATATCGTTTACTTCTACACTATAATAGTTTATCAATATTGAATATCTTTAGATAAAGTTTAGACAAGACCAGGGCGGCCAATTGCTGGAAGGAAATCTAAAGATCAATCCATGCAATTAGTGTCTCTAGGCTCGAATATTATCGATACACATATGCTATTATTAGAAGCAAATGACCACATTCGTTTTTATTTTGTAAGCAAATGATATAACCTAATGTTGCCATATCTCTATTTTCATTATCATAATTAATAAAAATCTCACAGATTTTTCTTTTCCGCTACACTAAAATGCTAAAGTATAGCATGTCGTGAAGATAGCAAAATGAATATAAAAACTCCGTAAGTAATCTTTTATAATTATAAAATGTTAACAAATTCAGTCACACTCCGCATATCACCTTCCTTTATCCCACCACTATATAAAACAATAACCTAGAACATTTTTTAAACAAATAGGACATCAACACACATGATCAACCATTTTTTTAGCATAACTAAATAAAATTTATGGTCACGTCCCGCGCGAAGCGCGGGCTTCTCCTAGTTAATTAAAAGACAAAGACGGTGTACATGGTAAGAGCTATAATTTGACCTTACCCCGAGGAGATACGCGTGAAAGATACCGGTTTCCCAAATCGGTTTATTTAAACCGTAATGGTCTAACCATAATCATGTATCACAAATTACATACCCAAACCCAATTTAACTGTTCTTAAATACTACGTCTTCCGGTTTGTAAGCATTTTAACCATACCGGGTATAATGTGGTTATGTAACTCGGTTTAGTATCAATCTTCCAGAAAAGTTGTTCACTCGAAATATAAATTAAATCCTCTTCCTCGCACGCTCTCTCTCTCTCTCTCTCTCTGGATCAGAAAATTTCTTCGGATTCTTCGATCATCAAATGGCGACCGCTTCAGACTCTCCCACACAGACGATTCAAGAGGCGATTCATCAAGAAGATGTGGTCAACGAAACCAAGGAGGAGGAGGAGGTCATGTACAAGACGAAATCGATTCAGTTCCTTGGCCGAAACACGCCCATCATCCTCCAAAACGAGAATGGACCGTGCCCTCTCTTAGCCATCTGTATGTTCTTTTCTTCCTTAGGGTTGAGTTTAAGACCATCGAAATAGGGTTTGGAACGTGTAAGATAATGGATTGTTTAGGGTTTGCTGGTTTTGGTAATAATGTAATGAAATGTTCTGTCTCTAATCATTGACTTTATTGTCTTAATGAACCGATCATCAGAGTTTATGGTATGAAAGTATATTCGTTCTTTATTCTCTGTAGGAGAAGTAATCTACTTATAGTTAGTTGTGTCTGGATGTCTTAATTAACGCATAGAACATTTGAGTTATTGATTTTCTTGGGATGTAACAGGTAATGTTCTTCTCTTGAGAAACAACTTGAAGCTTAACCCTGACTGTTATGAGGTTTCTCAAGAGAGATTGATGTCTCTTGTGGTCGACAGATTGATTGATTCCAATAGTAAAGTCAATGTAATTTAATCAAAGCTTCTTCTTCTTTGTATTATAATATTATATATGGAATGAATCTTTGTGGATGACCTTCTTTTTTTTTTTGTTTCTCATGGCAGGACAAAGAGGAAGGATATATAAAGAATCAGCAACAGAACATTGCTGATGCTATTGATCTTCTTCCACGTCTTACAACTGGAATTGATGTCAATATTAAATTCAGGAGGTTCATACTTTTTTATGATCTGTTTCCGAGCTTCTACTATTGTAGAATATCCTATCATAACCATGAATGTTTATACTTGGTTTCAGGATTGATGATTTTGAGTTTACACCTGAGTGTGCAATATTTGATTTACTTGACATTCCATTATATCATGGATGGATAGTTGATCCCCAGGTACATTCTTCTGTTTCATACTTTCTCTGAATGGCTTCGTCTACCTTAGATTTATTTTTTAAAAATTGGTTAGTATAGGCTGTTGACAGTTTCTTTTTTCATTGCTTTCTTGTTTATTGCCCGTTTGTGTGTGGGGCCATCTCTGCTCTTTTCCTTTCTGAGATACACAACATAGATACTTCATTTTTTTATCCATTGTTTGGCTAGTTATGGATAGGAACAGTGGTCAAGAGCATTTCTTTTTTGATGGTTTCTTTAGCAATCCTGGCTTTATATTAAAGGATTGAGTCCATTACTTTCCCTCCTTTGCATACCTCCAGGATGTTGAAACAGCTAATGCAATTGGTAGCAAGTCATACAATGCTATAATGGGGGAGCTCGTTGCACTGGAGACGCAGAATGTAGAGGATGAAAATCCCGGAGAAGATTCTGTTGATTTTGTTGCGGCAACAACAGCGGCTCTAGGGGTTCCTTCACCATGTCTTTCGAAAACAAGTTCTTTTCATGATTCTCCACCTGCAGCTGTAGAGCTTCGTAGACTGAGAAAGGGTGATCTTGAAGAAGAAACAGAGTTATTGCAAGCCTTGCAGTTATCACAGGGCAACGATCCAGCACCAAACGCTCATGGAGACCCAGCCAATCTAGACTCTGCCTTCACATTTTCAGACGCAAGTCCAGTTAGCACCCATGGTGACAATATTGGTCACCTAGAACCGTTCAAATCTGATGGTGATAAAGCATCAGAGAATGATAGGAATATGATGGAAGCTGGGCAATACCCGGCATCGATTATAGCTAAAGTTGAGGATCTTGACCATGATCAGTTATCTCCTAAGAAATCTGGAGATGAGACGGGTCCTAATGTTGAAAGTGTTAACAGTAACGAAAAGGCTATCGCTGAGGTAACTTCTTCTGAGGCTTTTGCAGTGGAAAAGACTGATCTGGAGTCGACCAAAATTGAAGGCACTTCTGAGACTCCGCTCAAGTCTGATGCAACTTCTGTTAATCCAGGTAGTCTTTATTCATCCTTCTGCATTTTATATTCTTGTACATCTGAAGATATTGGAGATGGAAATTCTTACTCAAGTTCCTACTCCATCTCCAGATCTTACTTGCAAATCCCAGCATGAAGAGGTGCCCGATGCTGTTACCTCACCCATATCTACTGATGAACCCATGTATGAAGGTGAGGAATGTGTAAACGCTGTGGCTCCAGTTTGTGCAGACAAAGAACCTGTTTATGAAGGTGAATCACTTCTTGGGAAAAGAGCTGAGAAGAATGTTGATGATGGTTCTTCTGAAGGCAAAGTGACAGATGGGCTCACAGCAAAAGAAGGTAACATATATTTGTCACACGTTTGGTAAACTCATACAGTGTCCCTTGTGCATAGAAACATTCTATTGTTGAGATATTAATACATTATCGTTGAGTTTTGCCAGGTGAAGTAATCAGGAACTTTCTGAAGAATAGTGCCAGTCAATTAACCTTTTGTGGGTGCGTGGTGTTATCCATGGTTGAGAAGTTATATTCTCTAATTGACTATATTGGTAGTATCTTACATACAATATTTGATTGCATCTTACAGACTCTTTCGCTTGCAAGAAGGCCTTAAGGAACGTGAACTCTGTGTCTTTTTCCGCAACAATCATTTCTGCACCATGTTCAAGGTTTAGTTTAATTCGTAGACATTTCCATTTTTTATGATTGCCATAGGTCGATTTCCAATTAAATACATCTTGTTGCTGTCATTTTTTCAGTATGAAGGTGAACTTTATCTTTTGGCTACAGATCAAGGTTACCTGAATCAGCCTGATTTAGTTTGGGAGAAGCTAAATGAGGTATCAGCTGACTCATCATTTGTTTTAGTTACTTATTTCTGTCGATATACTCTCTCTAGGAGATGCTTTACTTAAATGTTACAATATATTTATCTATATACAGATTCTCTTCTGCGTAGATTCAGATTTAATGCTCTCTCGTTGTGAGTTTCCGTGACACGCAAACACTATATTCATTATCACATGCACAGCATGGAATCAGGATATGATAGTGCTGACGACGCGTATCACTACAGTATTTGACGATTCTAAGATACAGGTACTTGATACATTAAATAAGCTTTTGTATATTTGAATGTAGTTCATTTCTCGGTAGATACGTGAAACTAGCAGCACACACCATTAGGTGCATTGGGATCGAGGTCCTGGAGAGCGATGAGGTCCTATAGATACATAAACGCAGATCAAATACGAGGGAATATCTAGTCAGAAACTGATAAGATTGTTGTCCTTGAATAGCATAAGAATTCTATATACACTTTTATAGTCTCATCCTTAATTTTAACCATATTTAATAATCTCTATTATATTCCTATGCTTCGTAGGATTATCTTGCGAGCATCAACAATGTGGCAGACACAGGCGTAGATGTGAAGTAAATATCTTCTCCTACTTTTCTGCCACTACTGCTACATTCATTTTGTTTCAAAAAATGTTTATGATTTTTTTTTTTTTTTTTCATGGTACAATGCAGCTCTGATCTACAACTGGCGATAGCTTTGCAACAACAAGAGTTTGAGGACCAGAGCCCACGGAGTAACCCAACTCCACAACCACCAACTAGTGTTGGTGCTTCACGACTGATCACTGGTCCTCAGGTATTGGACTTCTACTCATAACTCTAGGGTTAGATATAAAAGGATATAACCCCCAACAATTATGATTGTGTTGCTTGACACGATAATGAGCATTAACGTAATCAGAATCCAATTGCATCTTTTGAATGTTATTTACTAGATATATTGTATCTGACCATTGCAGGTACCAAGGAACAGCCACAGGCCATCATCAGCTGCAGCGTCTGCGTCTTCAAGAAACGAAGGCAAATCCTCCAAAGATAGCAAATGTAGAATCATGTAAATCCTCTTCATGTCGCTTTTGTAAATCTCAAACCTTTTTTTCTTTCCTAACTTCTTTTCCCTTTCTAAAAGCTTTTTTTCTATCTGATTTTAACAACAAAAAAACCGTAATAAACTGTAATTGGGCTTTGCTGAAAAATACTAGTAATAGTTTTGTTGCTCAAAAATAAGAGCTTTTTCATTATCATGGTTATGGAAAACAATTAATGGTACCTTGTTGTATTGTTCTTTAGCTTTCCCTCAGCAAGTTTTTGAATTTCAAGTCATCGGATCTGACATGCGATGATCTCATATCAATTATTACCTCTGTTTCAATATAGCTATTCTTATAGAGTAAATTTTTTGTTTCAAAATAAGTGTTATTTTATAATTTTAATATAAATTTTATTG